>BLSH010491248.1:261390-277796 GCA_018402905.1 Glandirana rugosa | reverse complement strand
CCCCCAGCACAGGTGTCAGAGGACGCATTAAAGACCCCCAGCACAGGTGTCAGAGGATGCATTAAAGACCCCCAGCACAGGTGTCAGAGGATGCATTAAAGACCCCCAGCACAGGTGTCAGTATTATTAACCCCCTCCCCCCCCTCCACATTGATGGTCAGTGGCATTGAAATGTAACCCCTTCCATGATTACCAATGTGGGGGAGGGGGTTAATAATACTGACATTACCACAAATGCAAAAGGGGGGAGATGGGTTAAAATATCACTGCCATGAGGACAATGCAAGGTGGGGGATGGGGAGGGGGTAACTTTCACTGACACCCCCCCCGCCCATCCCCCACCTGCATCAGTGGACACAGCAATGTTAACCCCTTCCTCACTTCCAGCCTCCTGCAGTCCCCATTCACCCAGTGCTCTGGCAATTCAGTAACATCAGCTGGGCTTACCTCAGCTCACACAGAGGCTCCTGTTCAGCTAACATCTCCCTCCAGGCAGGCAGGCGGCAGGGGGATCGCTCCAAACATGTGGGTGGGCGGGATCTCCACAGCAGGTCGCATTCCCATCCTCCACACAACAAGAGCCTGGCTGGTAGTTCCTTCCAGTCCCGCAGCTGGAGAGAGGGGAGGGGTGGGGGCGCAAAATCCTCTATGCAGCCACTTCAGCCTGTACTGTGCAGTCACAGGAAGTCCCCTCATCTTCTCAGGCTGTCCTCGCACAGGCACCAGTGCGCTCTGATTGTAAAACACCGCCACCTACCTTTCCTGTTGGTAGGGCCAGCCCTGAGGGAGAGAAGCACTCTGGCACTTCAGCGCCCCTCCTGTGCGGCGCCTGGGTGCACTGCACCCCGCGCACCCGCCCAGGATCGGCCCTGGGGGGCAGGCACCTGTTGAGCAGGAGGTCCAGCTGTACTGCCTTAATGCAGACACTGATCCTCTTCTGTTTCTGACTGCAGTACTGCCAGCTTCTCAACTTCTCCCTCCCTCAGGCTGCACTGCAAGGGGATTGGTTCTAGCACATGTGCCCCTTCCATTTGCTGTGTGGGCCCCCCTGTGTGCCCCTTTCCCCAACAGCACTGCTGGTTTCCCTCCTCTCCCGCCAGCAGCTGCCGGGGGCACACAGAGGGATGCTATTTACTGGCCCTTTCCTTTCCTGAAAGAACACAGTAAGTGATTGGTACTAACCACTCCTGTGCCCATTCATCCCTGAAGTATAGTAAGCGGTGTTTACTATGCTTCAGGTTGTGAATGAGCAGGAAACCTCAGAGTGCTTCCTATTCATTCATCTGTGTAGCTGAGGCTGCAGAGAAAGGGACTGATAAATCCATATTCCCAGTCACTCTTGGCTTGGGGAAAGGCGGGGAGGCTGTCAGGTAGGCTGTATGGGGCCCTGTGATTTCTAACAGCAGCCCTGCCTCTTGCAGTCCCTGTACAGCAGAGCTAGTATGTGAGAGAAAGAAGCAATAAAATGAGCTAATCAGTTCTTGTGCTGACAAAGAGCATTTCTTTTATTTTTTATTTATTTCTTTATTTTGCTTCATGTATTCTTTATTAAACGTTTTCAACATACAGCACTAAAAGCATTTCAGATTCCCATCTTCCCTCCCTTCCATACCTAGTGATACTATAAGCCATTTTCCAACACCATGTATATCACATTCATTCGTCCTCCACCCTTGCTTACCTCCCTTGATTCTCTCTCTGAATTCCAGATACAAAAATGTTACTCCTAAGTATTAGGGGGGATCCCATTTTCTCTAACCAAGGTTTCCATATTTTTCCGAATTTTTTAAAGTTACCTCGATTAGTGTATGTCAATTTTTCTTTCCATACTGTCTCATTTATACTATTAACTAGAGTTCAGCGGACACCTGGATGTTCGGGTTCGGCCGAACTTCGCAAAAAAGTCCGGGTTCAGTACCGAACTTGACCCCGGACCCCGAACCCCATTGAAGTCAATGGGGACCCAAACTTTTCAGCACAAAAATGGCTGTAAAAAAGTCCTGGCAAGTGCTAGAGGGTTGCAAAAGCAGTAGGTGATGATTTTAGAACAATAATCTGTCCCTTACAGCAACAGCAGGAACCTGACCCTATAGGAGTAGGTGATGATTTTAGAACAATAATCTGTCCCTTACAGCAACAGCAGGAACCTGACCCTATTGGAGTAGGCTGTGATTTTAGAACAATAATCTGTCCCTTACAGCAACAGCAGGAATCTGACCCTATAGGAGTAGGCGATGATTTTAGAACAATAATCTGTCCCTTACAGCAACAGCAGGAACCTGACCCTATAGGAGTAGGCGATGATTTTAGAACAATAATCTGTCGCTTACAGCAACCTGACCCTATAGAACTAGGAGATGATTTTAGAACTATAATCTGTCCCTCAAAGCAGTAGACTCTACCTAGTCCAGTTTCAGATCGTTCTGTAATGCAGGATGAGATGTTATTAGATCTGCAATCTGTCCCTAAAAGCAGGAGTAGTAAACTCTACCTAGTCCAGAATCAGATTGTTCTGTAATACAGGATGAGATCTGCAATCTGTCCCTCAAAGCAGTAGTAGTAGTAATCTCTACCTAGTCCAGAATCAGATCGTTCTGTAATGCAGGATGAGATGTTATTATATCTGCAATCTGTCCCTCACAGCGCCGGCAGCATCCTCTCCCTACACTAGCCTGAGAGCATGTGACATGCAGCACTACGTGACTCCAGCTTATACAGAGGCTGGGTCACATGATGCACTGGCCAATCACAGCCATGCCATTAGTAGGCATGGCTGTGATGGCTTCTAAGGGCAAACCAGTGAAACGCTTGTTGATTGGCTGCCCTGATCAAATACCCAAACCCAAACTTTTTTTCAAAACCCAAAGTTCGGTACGGACCCGAACTTTACAGTTCGGGTTCGCTCAACTCTACTATTAACCCATTCCCTGAATGTGGGGTTAGTACGTGATTGACATTTCTGCATAATTAACCTTCTTGCTTGAAATAGGCATCTCAGTACTGCAGTTATTGTATTATCTGTCTATATCTTTCCATATCTCCTAGTACACAGAGCCTTGCCTCCAATTCCAGGGAGGTTCCAAAAACCAAGTTTATGTTCTCAAGAATTTCTTTCCAATAACGAACTAGCTTTGGACACCTCCATACCATGTATATAAGGTCATCTGTTTCCTGGCATCTTGGGCAATTGTTGTCCAGTCTCCTTCCAAACAGACACATCCTTTTAGGAGTATACAGGCGGTCCCTGGGTTACAAACAAGATAGGGACTGTAGGTTTGTTCTTAAGTTGAATTTGTTTGTAAGGCAGAACAGGTACATTTTTTAAGTGTAGCTCCAGCCAAAAAAACTCATTTTAAACTTTTTGGATAGCATAGGGAAGGGGTAACACCCCTGTAATGTTTGTTTTGCTGTCTATGTTTCTGTTCAGAAGATTTCACCTCACTTCCTGTCCCAATGATGATTGGATTTTGAAAAGTTTTGGAAACAAACCTTGGTGATAAAGCATCAGTGGAGACAGCTTTTCCCATAATAACTCTTACAGGAGTGAATTTCCCTTCCTAGGGGTAGATTTCCTCTCACTTCCTGTTGTCTCCCTCCGTTTGTAAGTAGGAGTCGTTTGTAAGTTGGATGTTTGTAACTATGGGACCGCCTGTAATATATTCCATGTATCAAGAATAAATGTGAGGCTCTCTGTGAGGGGGAGATCAACACCAACAGCCCATATTCCATTATCCAGCTCCTGTTAGAAAAAGACTGTGCTAAGGGTTAATTGCATTTGGTTGTGGTTTCCTCTATTTCCTGGATGAGCAGCCCTATTTAAACTTCCTGCTTCCTGTAGAAAGTGCTGTCTGTTCTACAGCGTTTGTGTGTTCCTGTAGCAACCTGTGATCCTGATTGTTTGTTCCTGTGACCCGGCTTGCCTAGACTCTGCTATTGATCTCTGCCTGCACCAACCCCGGCTTCCACGACCACTCTTCTGCCTGCTCCCTTGTACCTCGCTGCCCGCCAGTTAACAAACTCTGCTTGCACCCGACTACTCTTCAGCCTGACCCATCTGTACTGCTCTGCCAGCCCGTTACCGACCCGGCCTGCACCACCACGCTTCAGCTTGCATGAGCACCTCACGGACCAGCACACCACCACCTGTGACCCAGTCCGACCCTTGTGCCTCCCTGCACTCCCGAGCTCCCTATCCACACTACCAGGGGTTCAGGAATCAGGGTCGTAAGAGAGGTTGCCCACTGCATAAGTCAGATTCCACCACCAGGTACGTGACAGCTCCACTGTTCTGATGTTATTTCCCCTACATCCTCCTCCTACCTCCTCCTACTGGGAAGCATCTCTGGTTTTGCAATTATACCATTACATATGTGTGCATACAGCCCGGGTATTAATCCTTTGGTAGTATTTCTCCATTCCATTTCTTATGTTCTAAACTGCACACCTAAAGCTGTCCTAGTCTGTAAATATCTGTAAAAGGACTGGTTTGGAATATTAAACTCTACCCCAAGAACCGAGAAAGATTTTAAGGTTTTATCTCTAATATAATTGGATTAGATGGTTTATTCCATAGTTTTCCCACTCATTAATTTTCCCCATTATCTGAAGCTCCTGTAGGTTCTTGTTGTTCCAGATGGGTGAGTACTCTGTAAACCCTCTATAGTTCAAAACAGCTTTTACTGCATCCCATATTTTAATCATCAATGTCGATGTTGGGTTCCTCATAAAAAACGAGTTTGCCTCCATCGTCTCTACTACTGTATCACGGGCAGCGTTAAGCAATATCATTCTGCTATTTATATCCCTTCCCCTCGATACACTACACCCCCCCCCCCCACATGATGCAGCTGCGCTGTTAAAAAATAGCTCCGGAGGTGCGGTAGGGTTAGTCCTCCCTCACTTGTTTTTAATTGTAGAGTACGTGTACGAATTCTGGCTGGTCCTTTTTTCCAGATTAATTCTCTAAAAAGAGTATGTATTTTATTAAATCATTTTTTGCATATCCAGACTGGGGTGTTAAGCAGCAGGTACAACAATTGTGGTAACCATACCATTTTAATTAAATTACATTGTCCTGTCACCGACAGAGGGAGACGATGCCAGACTTCGCACTCACGTTTAAATTTAGCCAAAAGTGAGGATTATGCTATTAACTATGCATTGTTTGGGGTCTCTTGTAAGACATATTCCCGAATATTCCATTTTATCCACCATCTCCAGTTGATTCATTTCAGCTGCTTGAGGGTCCACTGGTAGAACTGCCGACTGCTCCCAATTTATGGTCTCGAAAATTGCCCGAACTTGTTAAATACTGTATGTTCATCACTGTCATCAGGGAGGACTGAGTGTCACCCAAAAACAGTAGGACATTGTCTGCATGTAGCACAATCCTCTCCTGCCCGATTATCCTCTTGAATCCATGAACGTCTGGAGATGACCTAACTGCAATCGCCAGGGGTTCCATCGCAAGGGTGAAGAGGACACCCCTGTCTTGTCCCCCTCTCAAGCTGGAACCTTCCGGAGTACTCGTTAACCTCAACTTTGGCATTCGGGGCTTCATAAAGTGTTTTTATTCACTTAATTGGGGGCCAAACTAAAATTCCTCCAGGACCTGCCAGAGATAATGCCACTCTAGGCTATAAAAAGCCTTGACCGCGTCTAAGGACAAAATGGCCCCTGATCCCTCGTTCTCTGTCGGGGTCTGCAGGTTCAGATATATCCTCCTGATGTTTACACTGGTGGATCCAGAGCTGTATCTTGGACTAGGACCAAACAAGGTCTAGGCCTAGGGCGGCACTTTGTGGGGGGGCCGCAAAAAAGCCACCCCCCGCATGAAAGCAAGCCCCTTGACCCATCCTCCTGAGTCCTGGCTCCCGCGGCCGCCTCCTGCACTAATACAGCCCCCGGCGGCCAGCACTTGCTAATATTATGGCGGGGCGTACTTGGAGGGGGGGATGCCCCCATAACACGGCCGGTGACTGGCCAAACCGGGTGCACGTAATTTGACTGGCGGGCGGAGCCTAATGCTCCGCCTACCGTCCTCCGCGCGGCATCTTTGCATTGCCTCTTCTCCCGGCCCGGGAGAGAGAGGAGTGAGAGAGGAGGATGACGACGATGGGAATCCCCAGGCGGCGGCCAGGACAGCAGCCTGAGCACTTTGCACCCTTCACCACTGGCTCTCCCCACCAATCCAAGGGAAGATGAGAGAGGCAGCAGGGATCAGGGCCACTGCACCTACCCTGCGCCACTCTGCATACAGAACTTTTTTAAACTCCAGCCTTACTGACATTGTAGCCTTCCTGACCTCCCCCCATACCATACCCTCCTGAGACCCCAGCCCTCCTGATTCCCCCCCCCATTCTATACCCTCCTGACACTCCAGCCCTCATGATCCCCCCCATTCTATACCCTCCCGACACCCCAGCCCTCCTGATTCCCCCCCATTCTATATCCTCCTGACACCCCAGCCCTCCTGATCCACCCATTCTATACCCTCCTGACTCCCCAGCCCCCCTGATCCCCCCCAATACCATACCCTGACACCCCAGCCATCCTGATTCCCCCCATACTATACCCTCCTGACACCCAGCCCTCCTGATCCCCTCCATACTATACCCTCCTGACACCCCAGCCCTCCTGATGCCCCCCATACTATACCCTCCTGACACCCCAGCCCTCCTGATACCCCCATACCATACACTCCTGACACCCCAGCCCCCCCTTATCCCCCCAAATACAATACCCTCCTGACATCCCAGCCCTCCTGATCCCTGATCTAGGCTGTATCTTGCCTAGACCTAGGGTGACACTTTGCAGGGGGGGGGGGGGGGCGTCAAAAAAGCTGCCCCCTGCATGAAAAAAAAAAGCCCCCCCGACCTGTCCGCCTACACTGCTCAGCGTGGCATCCTTACATTGCTTCTTCTCCCTGGCCCGGGGCAGGACGAGGATAGGAGAGAGAGAGAGAGAGGAGGACGACAAGAACCACCACGCGGTGGCCAGGACAGCAGAAGGTACCATTAAATACTATTACTTTTGTAAGTCATAATGTGCGTGTGCCAAGCAGCCAATAAAATATAAAGTGCTCAACATGGTTTAAATGAATATACAGATCATATTGCAGTAAAGAGCTACATGCATGCTACAAACTCATTAAACAGTCCACATTTAGTTACTGCAAACTTTGAAGTACATGAATTTTCCCTGAATGTGGACTGTTTATTGGGTTTGCATTGATTTCAGCATGGCGCACTTTGCAGTACATGAACTTTTTCTGAATGTGGACTGTTTAATGAGTTGGCATTGATTTCAGCATGTGCAAAGAGCTTAATGCTGAAATCAATGCAAACCCATTAAACAGTCCACATTCAGTAAAAATTAATGTAGTGCAAAGTGCTCAGTGCTATAATCAAAACAGAATTCATATATACTGATACTCTTTGATATTATCAAACTGATGAGGCTGCACTGATTGCCACTGATGAGGCAGCACTGATATGGGCACTGATGAGGCTGCACTAATTGGACTGTACTGATGGACACTGATAGGATGCACTGGTGGCTCCTGATGAGGCCGCACTGATGGTCCCTGATAGGCTGCACTGATGGCCCCTGATAGGCTGATGGGCACTGATAAAGCAGCACTGATGAGGCTGCACTAATGGGACTGTACTGATGAACACTGATAGGCTGCACTGGGGCCCCTGATGAGGCTGCACTGGTGACCCCTGATGAGGCTGCACTGCTAAAGCAGCACTGACATGGGCACTGATGAGGCTGCACTAATGGGACTGTACGGCTCAACACTGATAGGCTGCACTGATGTGACTGTACTGATGAACACTGATAGGCTGCACTGGGGGCCCCTGATGAGGTTGCACTGATGGCCACTGATAAGGCAACACTGACATGGGCACTAATGAGGCTGCACTAGTGGAACTGTATTGATGAACATTGTTATGCTGCACTGATGGGCACTGACAAGGCTGCACTGATGGGACTGTACTGATGGGCACTGATGAGGCTGTACTGTTGGTCACTGATGAGGCTGCACTGATAGGTGAAACTGGTGGCCCCTGATAAGGCTGCACTGATAGGTTGCACTGGTGGCCCCTGATGGGAACTGATAAGTGTGTGATTGTGTGTGTCAATGTACAGAGAGGAAAAGGTGGAGCCTAAAGAGGAATGGGTGTGGTTTACAGCTGATATGGTGGGTCTTAACCAGGAAGGAGTGTGGCCTTGACAGGAAGGGGTGGCGTATTTAAATTAGGGGGTGCATGAGTTTAGTGAGGCCTAGGGCAGCACAAAACCTAAATACACCACTGGGTGGATCTGTTGGGTAAAAACCCAGCCTGATCAGGGTGTATTAATTTCTGAACAATTTTGTTCAGTCTGGCTGCCAGTACCTTCGCTAAGATCTTGACATCCAAGCACAAAAGGGATATAGGTGACTCTGGTGGTGGAGTCTGACTTGTGCAGGGAGCAACCACTCTTACGACCCTGATTTGGGAACCCCTGATAGAGCAGACAGGGGGTTCGGGAGTGCAGAATGGCTCGAGGGCTGGACTGGTCACTGATGGTAGTATGAGGTGTCCCACTGCGGCTCGTGCAGAGAAGTAGACTGGTGGTACAGGCTGGGTCGGCGACTGGCTGGCGGTGCAGGGTATAGAAGGAGTAGGCAGAAGAGTAGTCAAAGTCCAAGCAAGGTTCGTCAATGGGCTTGCAGCAGCAGTGCAAGGGGGCAGGCAGAAGAGTGGTCCTGGGTAGCCGGGGGTCAATGCAGGCAGATAACAGACAAGGTTAGGCAAGCCGGGTCACAGGATACAGGAACAGGCAATCAGGAAAATCAGGCAGACACTAACTCTGTAGAATGGACAGCACTTGTTGCGAGGTACTGCACAGGCACGAACGTTCCAGTCCGATTCACAGTACTGACCGCTGTTGATTCCTGACATTGCCCCCCCCAAGGGGCAGCCTCCGGATGCCCAGGCGGGCATTCCTTGAAGACCGGTTTCTCCTGAATGAGGCAATCAGTTCGTCTGCATGAATATTTGCTACGGGTTCCCAGGAGTTCTCCTCAGGCCCATATCCTTTCCATTTCACCAAGTACTGCAAGGAATCGTCTCTTTTCCTGCAATCCAAAATGGCCTCAACTTCAAATTCTTCCTCTCCATCTATCATAATCGGTGCTGGTGGAGCGGTTGTCCTATCCGGAAAGGGGTCACAGGTTTTAATAACGTGATGTGCAAAACTGGGTGGATACGTAAGGAAGGGGAAAGATCCAGTTTATACGCCACCCGATTGATCCTTTTTAACCCGATTGATCCCAACTTCTGGGAAGGACAGGACATCTTTAAGTTGCTATTTGACAGCCAGACCTGATCACCAGGCAGAAGCTCCAACTCTCCTCGCCTCTTTTTGTCAAAGGCGTTTTTATAGTGTTCCTGTGTTCTGGAGAGTGTTTCCTACAAAAATTTTTGATTCTCCTCCAGGAACTTGGTGGTTTCATGTACGGCTGGTACCACACTTTCGGGTGCCACGCTGGGTAGAGATAAGGGATGATAGCCGTAGTTCGACCAGAACGGGACTGTTTGGTAGCAGAATGTACGGTGTTATAGGAAAATTCTGCCAGTGGCAACAAGGATACCCAGTCATCCTGTGAGAAGGACGAAAAGCAACAGAGGTACTGTTCCAATGTTTGATTTGTCCTCTCGGTTTGACCATTCGTCTGAGGGTGATACGCAGTAGAGAAGGACAACTCAATCTCCAGGGCTGAACAGTATGCTCTCCAGAACCGGGAAGTGAACTGTGCCCTGCGGTCCGACACTTTATTAGTTGGAATTCCATGAAGGCGAACTATATCCTTTATAAAGATTTCCGCTACCTCAGTGGCAGTGGGAGTTCCCTTCATAGGGAGGAAGTGAGCCATTTTCGTTAGCCGGTCAATGACCACAAAGATGGTGTTGTATTCTTCAGCAGGAGGCGACAATAAAGTCCATTGCTATTTTAGACCAGGGCCGTTCGGGTACAGGAAGTGGGTTTAGAAGACCCCAAGCTTTGGCTTTACTGGTCTTATTTCTTACACAAGTGGGGCAGGAGCTAACATATCTCTGACAATCTTCCCCCACGAGTGGCCACCAGAATGAACGTAACACAAGCTCGGCAGTTTTCCTAGCACCAAAATGTCCAGCTAATTTATGGTCGTGGCACGAAAATATGATCGTCATGCCACCATAAACCATCCTTTGCGAACAGTCCTTGATCTGATGGTCCAGATAAGCCAGCAAGGGTCCGCCTGATTTGCGAGAGCAGATCTTCCTTGGACAGTAAAAATTCCATGGATGAAGAATGGTGTCTGGGGGAACAGTGGTTTCAGGATCATGGAACATTCAGGACAGAGCGTCCGGTTTGACAACCTTCGGCCCAGGCCTGTACGTGATGTGGAATTGAAAGCGTGAGAAAAAGAGTGCCCAGCGGGCCTGCCGTGGTTTTAGTCTCTTAGCTGTTCTGAGATACTCAAGATTTTTATGGTCTGTATAGACCAAGATGGGATGTGCAGCTCCTTCCAAAAGGTATCGCCATTCTTCACATCTTAGTTCTTTTCTGGTGCTGTGAGTTTGTGGGAGAAAAAGGCGAAAGGGTGAAGCAGGGCTTTGGAACCCTGTTTATGAGATAATACGGCTCCTATGGCAGTCTCAGACGCGTCTACCTCCAGTACGTAGGGCAGCGCTGAGTCTGGATGTTTTAATATAGGTGCAGAGGTGAAGAGCTCTTTGAGAGCTTGAAAAGCCATTTAAGCCTCTGAAGACCAATGGAATTGTGAGCCTTGCTTGGTAAGTTGCGTAATTGGCGATATAATAGCCGAGAACCCCTTGATAAATTTCCTGTAGAAATTGGAGAATCCCACAAAATGTTGAACCCCTTTCTTATCCACTGGTGCAGGCCATTCTGGGATGGCCGAGACTTTCTGTGGGTCCATTGTGATGCCTGTGACGGAAATGAGGCCAAGGAACTGGATACTGGGATGCTCAAAAGTGCACTTCTCCGCTTTGGCATACAATCCGTTTTGCCGGAGACGACTCAGGACACTGCGGACATGGTTGCGGTGTTCTTCCAGGGAGGAAGAGAAATTGAGTATATCATCAAGGTAAATGATAACAAATAAGTCCAGGTAGTCTCGGAACACATCTTTGACAAGCTGCTGGAAAGTTGCTGCCCAAAAGGCATGACAAGATATTCGAAGTGTCCAAAACAAGTTTGGAAGGCGGTTTTCCACTCATCACCTTCCCTAATTCGGATGAGGTTGTACGCCCCACGGAGATCCAGCTTGGTAAAGATCGTGGCTGACCCCAGTCTCTGAAAAAATTTCGGAACTAAAGACTGGGGGTAACAGTTTTTTACCGTTATTTTATTTAGTTCTCTGTAGTCAATAATAGGCCATAGGGTGTGGTCTTTCTTCTCAATGAAGAATATTCTGGCCCCTGCGGGGGATGTGGAGGGCCAAATGAAGCCCTTTTCCAAATTGTCGTTGAGGTAGGCCTTGAGGGTGGACAGCTCTAGCTCGCACAATGGATAAATCCGACCAAAGGGAATCTCTGCCCCGGGTAAAAGTTCAATGGGCAGTCATATGGTCTTTGTGGTGGCAATTTTTTGGCCAACTTCTTACTGAATATGTCCAAAAAGTCATGGTAAGTTGAGGAGACGCTTGGTGGACTTCAGAATTGGGGTCAAGATCCAGACTAAGTAGCATAGGGCCGACTTTCTGGGCTTGTTGCAGGCAGTAGTGAGAGCAGTAGGTGGACAGGAACTGGATGTCTGCGGTGGTCCAATTAATGCAAGGGCTATGGGCCTTAAGCCAGGGTAGACCGAGGATAACAGGGAAGAGAGGGGATGCGATGACATCCAAGATGAGTGACTCCTGGTGGCCGTCAGCCGTCACAGCAGGTATAGGAACTGTCTCATGAGTGATGGTGCCAGATTTGATGGTAGTCCCATCTGCTAGACAGACGGTCATCTTGTGTGCCTTGGGACGAAGGGGAATCTGATGTTGGGCAGCAAAGGTTTGATCCACAAAGCAACTACATGCCCCGGAATCAATAATTGCTGGTATTTGGAAACTCCCTCCGTGAAGCTGTAAAGAGATCAAGAGAGTTAAATGAGAGATATTACTGGTAGCAGGGGGTTCTTCCTGAATGCCTCTTGTAGGGCACTTACCGAGCTTGACTGGGCAAGTTCACACAAAGTGCCTGGGCTCTCCACAGTACAGGCACAGATTGTAGGAGCGGCTGTCTCTCTTCGGGGGGGTGAGTGAAGGACGAAGGAGCCCTATTTGCATCGGCTCAGGATAGTCCAGAGAGGCGGCAAGAGCAGGGGAGGCCGGAGCAGGATAACTGGGCACCCGGGGCATCATCCAAGTAAGACGTGTGGTTCCAGAGGATCTCTCCATTCTCCGTTCCCTTAGACGCCGATCTATTTGGATAGCTAGGTTGATAATGGCATCCAACGCTTGAGGCACTCCGACAGGGGCAAGCTCATCCTTTAATGGCTCAGACAGCCCTAGGCGAAATTGGTAACTGAGTGCTGCATCATTCCATGCCATGTCTGGGCTCCAGCGCCTGAATTCGGCAACATAATCTTCCACTGTATGGCGGCCTTGCTGGAGAGCATGTAAGGCGGCTTCAGCGGTAGCAGCCTGATGAGGTATATCTTGGTATAGGCGGGCCATGGCATTAAAAAACAGAGCAAGGGTAGAGACCCCAGGAACTCTCTGTTCCCAGAGCCGATGGGCCCAAGACTGTGGTTCACCTTGCAACAACGAGATTACTAGTCCCACCTTTGTGGCCTCTAGAGAAAATGTGCGGTGCAACCCAAAGTAAAGTTCACAGGAATTGCGGAAGGCTCGAAACTTGCTGGGGTCTCCCGAAACCTGCTCTGGCAGGGGAACCTTAGGCTCAGATGGAAGGGCCACAATGTTGTGACCCGCATGTTGTCTGGCCCCCGAAGCAGCAGGTGCAGAGAGCTCTCGTTCCTGTTCTCGTTCCTGTTCTTCTAGCCAAGTGTATCCCTCCTGCAGGTTTTTGCTAGATGGGCACACAGGTCATCCATGGCAGAGGGTGCTCCCTGCGCAGACTCGGACATGGCTGTCCGTTACTGTCATGCCCCTGGTGGTGGAGTCTGACTTGTGCAGGGAGCAACCACTCTTACGACCCTGATTTGGGAACCCCTGATAGAGCAGATAGGTGGTTCGGGAGCGCAGGATGGCATGAGGGCTGGACTGGTCACTGATGGTAGTGTGAGGTGTCCCACTGTGGCTCATGCAGAGAAGTAGACTGGCGGTACAAGCTGGGTTAGCAACTGGCTGGTGGTTCAGGGTACAGAAAGAGTAGGCAGAAGAGTAGTCAAACTCCAAGCAAGGTTCGTCAACAGGCTGGCAGCAGCGGTGCAAGGGGTCAGGCAGAAGAGTTGTCGTGGGTAGCCAGGGGTCAATGCAGGCAGACCAGGTCAGGCAAGTCGGGTCACAGGATACAGGAACAGGCAATCAGGAAAATCAGGCACACACTAACAAAAGAAATCTTCATATATCTGGATCTATCCCTGAATATTTTTGAAATTTTCTCTCTTGCTTTGGGAACACCAATTGTGTGCACGGCACAAATTCACTTATAGTGTCATATAACAACACTTATTGATGAAGTTTTGACTCAAGTCATTTCATTTTGGACTCGTTTTTTATGCACTTTATGTATTGCTTTTTGCACTGTTATATTTCTACCATATATGGTTTATTTTAGCGCGACATTTTTTATTGTTTGGGATTTACTTTGTTATTATCACATGGTTTGTTGCAGCTGATTATTGTTTTCACTTTAGCGCAGTATGAACCCGATTTAGCAAATATATATATATACACATATATTTATACAGTATCTCACAAAAGTGAGTACACCCCTCACATTTTTGTAACTATTTTATTATATCTTTTCATGTGACAACACTGAAGAAATGACACTTTGCTACAATGTAAAGCAGTGAGTGTACAGCTTGTATAACAGTGTAAATTTGCTGTCCCCTCAAAATAACTCAGCACACAGCCATTAATGTCAAAACTGCTGGCAACAAAAGTGAGTACACCCCTAAGTGAAAATATCCAAATTGGGCCCAATTAACCATTTTCCCTCCCCGGTGTCATGTGACTTGTTAGTGTTACAATGTCTCAGGTGTGAATGGGGAGCAGGTGTGTTAAATTTGGTGTTATCGCTCTCACTCTCTCATACTGGTCACTGGAAGTTCAACATGTCACCTCATGGCAAAGAACTTTCTGAGGATCCAAAAAAGTATTCCTGCTCTACATAAGGATGCCCTAGGCTGTAAGAAGATTGTCAAGACCCTGAAACTGAAACTGAGCGGCAGCATGGTGGCCAAGACCATACAGTGGTTTAACAGGACAGGTTCCACTCAGAACAGGCCTCGCCATGATCAACCAAAGATGAGTGCATGTGCTCAGCGTCATATCCAGAGGTCTTCTTTGAGAAATAGACGTATGAGTGCTGCCAGCATTACTGCAGAAGTTGAAAGGGTGGAGGGTCAACCTGTCAGTACTCAGACCATACGCCGCACACTGCATCAATGCTCTGAATGGCTGTCTTCCCAGAAGTAAGCCTCTTCTAAAGATGATGCACAAGAAAGCCCGCAAACAGTTTGCTGAAGACAAACAGATTAAGGACATGGATTGCTGGAACCATGTCCTGTGGTCTAAACTTATTTGGTTCAGATGATATCAAGCATGTGTGGTGGCAACCAGGTGAGGAGTACAAAGACAAGTGTGTCTTGCCTAAGCATGGTGGTGGGAGTGTCATGGTCTGGGGCTGCATGAGTGCTGCTGGCTTGGGGAGCTACAGTTCATTAAGGGAATCTTGAATGTCAACATATGCTGTGACATACTGAAGCAGAGCATAAACCCTCCCTTCGAAGACTGGGCCGCAGGTTGCATGTCATCCAACATGATAATAACCCCAAACACACCTCCAAGACGATCACTGCCTTGCTAAAGAAGCTGCAGGTAAAGGTGATGGACTGGCCAAACATGTCTCCAGACCTAAACCCTATTGAACATCTATGGGGCATCCTCAAATGGAAGGTGGAGGAGGGCAAGGTCTCTAACATCCACCAGCTCCGTGATGTCGTCATGGAGGAGTGGAAGAGGACTCCAGTGGCAACCTGTGAAGCTCTGGTGAACTCCATGCCCAAGAGGGTTAAGGCAATGCTGGAAAATAATGGTGGCCACACAAAAAAATTCACTTAGAGGTGTACTCACTTTTGTTGCCAGCAGTTAGCAAAGTGTAATTTCTTCAGTGTTGTCACATGAAAAGATATAATAAAATATTTACAAAAATGTGAGGGGTGTACTCACTTTTGTGAGATACTATATATATATTCTTACACTGCCTGCACTGCCTGTATATAGTCTACACTGAATGCAGAGTGTATATATATATATATATATATATATATATATATATATATATATATTTATACACACTAACTGCCTGAACGCCACTGGCTAACCTGCCTAATCTAGCTCAACTTCTCTCTATCTCCATTATTACACGATATATGGTTGCCGTGTAGGCAGCCTTATATAGCGTGGGGCGTGGACTCAGCCCCCTGAGCCATGATTGGCCAAAGGCATCAATTGGTTTGTTGCAGACCGGCTGGTAAGTGAGCTAGGAATTTTTCTGTGTTGTTTTTTAACATGCTTCGCCCTTCCTTGCTACAAAGGCCAGTTATAGGTTGGGGTGGTTGCCATTTGTCTGTACTGTCAGGGAATGGAACCTGGAACCAAACACCCAGACCAGTCCCGGCTCTGCTCTGCATAACAGTTGAGTTCCAGGACATCTTCATCCAACAGCAGAAGGTAGCGCATATCAGTATCTGCAGACGTCCTCCAACACAGTTGCTTCTCATCAATGCTTTTAAGTTTTTGGTGACTTCAGCTTAATAAACCACAGATTAAAAGCAAAGCATTTCTTTGAAACATCTTTCCTTCAGTAAAAAAAAGCATAATAAGCACATTCATGAAATCTCTCAGAAGCAAAAAAATACTTGAGTGACCATACAAGAACCTCTTGAGATATCTTACAATCCCTTCTAGAAATTTTGAAAAAAAATTGCAAGAGGCTCATCATTATATTAACATAATAAGAGACGATTCATCTGCAGTTAACCAACTGTAACTTCACAGAAAAAAACAAGCTCTTCAAAAGGAGATGGCTGGGTCAGGCTCTTCGTTGACACAACCTCCTGCAGACGTCTATGACTATACGCGATGGAAGACGACAACCTACTTCTACAGGACCTTGAGTTGACAATACGTCTCGTCTCGGCCCTGACCAGGCCCACAAACCAAGGTC
>BLSH010491248.1:221102-236862 GCA_018402905.1 Glandirana rugosa | reverse complement strand
AACCCTGACATAACCTGTCCACTACTCGTCGCGGACCAAAAGAGGTGTGTACGACGAATCTTAATTCCGGTTTTTCAAGATAGAACCAGAGTAGTCTGATCTCTTAGAATAAAGAGTGGTAGAACCTCAGGAAGTCCACAAAAAATCGTTTGAGGTACGCCCGAAAGTACACAGAACGTGACTCCTCTCCGAAGGCAGCCCGGTGAGACGGTATTTCTGGGTTGACCACCTCCCGACGTCACTACCAGCTGAAAGATGTTGAAAGAGGGTAGAGGGCTGACGTAGAGACCTCGAGTCGGTGTCACTAGAAACCCAAGAAGAAATGGAGAGAGTGGTCATCGAGTCAAACCGGCCTGCCGGTCGAGATCCTTCCCAAGACCAGTAGGGTTTGCAGAAGGTAAATTCCTAATACCTCCGGTGACACGAGAATCCTTTAAATGGAAGACGTTTGGGATGACCAGAACCCTTCCTAGAGCTGGCCGTCCGGCCAAACTGAGCTACTGGTGAGAGAGGTAAAGAAGAACCCAAAGATCACTGTGGCTGAGCTCCAGAGATGCAGTCGGGAGATGGGAGAAAGTTGTAGAAAGTCGACCATCACTGCAGCCCTCCACCAGTTGGGTCTTTATGGCAGAGTGGCCCGACGGAAGCCTCTCCTCAGTGCAAGACACATGAAAGCCCGCATGGAGTTTGCTAAAAAACACCTGAAGGACTCCAAGATGGTGAGAAATAAGATTCTCTAGTCTGATGAGACCAAGATAGAACTTTTTGGCCTTAATTCTAAGCAGCATGTGTGGAGAAAACCAGGCGCTGCTCATCACCTGTCCAATACAGTCCCAACAGTGAAGCATGGTGGTGGCAGCATCATGCTGTGGGGGTGTTTTTCAGCTGCAGGGACAGGACGACTGATTGCAATCGAGGGAAAGATGAATGCAGCCAAGTACAGGGATATCCTGGATGAAAACCTTCTCCAGAGTGCTCAGGACCTCAGACTGGGCCGAAGGTTTACCTTCCAACAAGACAATGACCCTAAGCACACAGCTAAAATAATGGAGTGGCTTCACAACAACTCCGTGACTGTTCTTGAATGGCCCAGCCAGAGCCCTGACTTAAACCCAATTGAGCATCTCTGGAGAGACCTAAAAATGGCTGTCCACCAACGTTCACCATCCAACCTGACAGGACTGGAGAGGATCTGCAAGGAGGAATGGCAGAGGATCCCCAAATCCAGGTGTGAAAAACTTGTTGCATCTTTCCCAAAAAGACTCATGGCTGTATTAGATCAAAAGGGTGCTTCTACTAAATACTGAGCAAAGGGTCTGAATACTTAGGACCATGTGATATTTCAGTTTTTCTTTTTTAATAAATCTGCAAAAATGTCAACAATTCTGTGTTTTTCTGTCAATATGGGGTGCTGTGTGTACATTAATGAGGGAAATAAATGAACTTAAATGATTTTAGCAAATGGCTGCAATATAACAAGGAGTGAAAAATTTAAGGGGGTCTGAATACTTTCTGTACCCACTGATATATATAATATCAGGTTTAGAAACTTAACCTGCCAGCGATGCCAACATGCAGCTGCTGGGCAGGGAACCTCCCACCTGCAGCTCACTGGCTGGCAGGGTTATGATCACGTGACACTTTCCACAGGTTTAGGTAATCTTAGTTCGGACTGAGTTCAGATTCAAACCCTGCTCATCCCTACTTGCAACACAGTGTTCACACTAATGTATTGTGAGCTATATATATACTGTAGTAATTATTAGCAGGGGTCCCCTGAGTTCTGAAAGTTAGGGTTCCTCCATGTTAAAAAAAAAAACAGGAAAAGGCTGGCCTAGAAGTGATTGCCTCTATGGGCTCATGTACTCTGCAGCTAAAAAAAGAAGCTTTTTTTTCAATTTCAGCTTGAAGAAGCTTGTGCTTTTTTGGGCTTTTATGCATGTTTTATTGGGCTTCTTTGAGCTGCTTTGAGCTTCTTTGAGCTCCCCTCAGTTCTTTTTTTTACTAATTTTTTTGTGTGTTTTTGAGCTTCTTTGAGCTTTCATGCTTTTTCATGCTTTCTCGCTTGTTTTTGGGCACTTAGGGCTCATGCACATTGCATCTCAAAGAAGCTGCTCTTACTGGCTTTTTCAGGAGTTTACAGGCATATGCTCTTATAGGCAGAAAAAAAACCCCACACCAAACTCGTGCTTTTGAGAGGAGCTTTCGAGCTGTGCTCAAAAACATGCAAAAAGTGTGAAAAAGCATGACAGAGCTCAATGAAGCTCGAAAACGCACAAAAAAAATATATAAAAAAAAGATGAGGGGAGGATTTGTGAAAAAAAATGCTTATGCTCCGAAAAGCTCAAAGAAGCTCAAAGGAACTGAAAGAAGCTCAATGGAGCTCAAAGATGCTTAATAAAAACGTGCAGAAAAGCCCAAAAAAAGCACACGCTTCTTATAGGTAAAATAAAAGCTCAAATGCTTAGGTGTCTTTTCTGCTCGAAAGCTCCTCTCAAAAACATGAGCTTGGTGGGGGTTTTTTTTCTGCCTGTAAGAGCATATGCTTGTAAACTCCAGAAAAAGCCACAGTGTGAATGAACACATTGGCTAATATGGAGGGGAGTTTCCAAGCAGAAAAAAATGAGAGCTCAAAAACCTGTAGCAGCAGCTTATTTGAGCTTCTTTGAGATGCAGTGTGCATGAGCCCGTGTCTGGATGTCATGTGAAGAGCCTTTCTGGAGTCAAAGAGTTGCCGCCATGTTCTAGAACAGGGATATGCAATTAGCGGACCTCCAGCTGTCGCAAAACGAATTGCAACATAATGCCGGCGGTTTGTCCACCTGCAAGCAATTGGAGTTGTTGGCGAGGTTTCTCCAATTTGGGGAAGGCGCCTCCATTTCACACGGCTTGTTCATGTGACGTTGATGGGCGTTGTGTAGCAGTGGCCATATAAGGACCACCCTCACATAACACTTGTTCATTGGCAGTTCACCTTTCACATTGTCTTCCATGCTGTATCACAGACACCTTAGCTACAGGTAACTTCTTAGTCCGGCATAGTCTCTCCTTTGGTTCATTTCTTTCTCTTTTTTTCTCTTTTCTCTTTTTTTCTTTTGTTTTACATACATATTTTTTGGCTATTTTGTTTCTTCCCTTTTTACCTTTTTTTTTTTTTACACATTCTCACATATTCACATTTACATATCATCATTGCTTTCACAGCAGCTACAAACAATTGGTCTTGGTTTGTTTCCTCACCACACCCATTGCTACTTTGGATACCATTCCACCTAATATGCTGGTCCCGTTGGTTCACTGTTGCACAGCACACCATCTCAGCTCCCGGAAGACATGGCCCTGGTGGGCTCACAATCCTCAGTATTATAACTTTGAGACATGGGTATTGTGTAAGTAAATAATAAGGTGTTTTCAATCCATCTTATATATATTTTTTCGATCGTGTTGAACCATTTAGTTATTTTTGCAATTTATTACAGATTCATATTGCACGCTTGCTTCTGAAAAGTGATCAAAAATCACAAAATACATAGAGCTAACAATGTTGTGTATCCTATCAAGAATTACATTTTGTCCTAATTTATGGTTGGCTGTATATCAATCATGTGTTAAAATTACTGCATCATATGTATTGTATCTTTTATGTCTCGTTTTTCCATATGCATGTGTATATATATGTATTTTTGATACCCTTTTTTATTTGAGAAATTATGTATTTGGTCATAACTACTTGGAGATCAGACATAGATATATGATTCATTAAACATTTATCTCAGTTTTTTACTTTGAGCCACCACGTTCTTCATTTAAAGTCACATTTATATAGAAATGAATGGAGGCAGATGACAAAGTCACTGCCTAATTTAAAGTCCCAAAAAAACCCTTATTCGATATCCCTGTTCTAGAAGAACCTCCTGGGGCATGGCTGCTGCTTTCCAGTTGATACTGTGTTATTCTTCCGGATTATGACCAGAGTTGAGCGAATCCGTGGATGTTCGGGTTCGGTGGGTTCGGCCAAACTTCGGAAAAAAGTCCAGGTTCGGTACTGAACTTGACCCGAACTTTACCCCGAACCCCATTGAATTCAATGGGGACCTGAACTTTTCTGCACAAAAATTACTGTAAAAGAGTCCTGGAAAGTGCTAGAGGGCTGCAAATTGATTTTAAAACAATAATCCGTCCCTTACAGCAACAGCAGGAACCTGACCCTATAGAACTAGGAGATGATTTTAGAACAATAATCTGTCCCTCTAAGCAGTAGACTCTACCTAGTCCAGTCAGATCTTTCTGTAATGCAGGATGAGATCTGCAATCTGTCCCTAAAAGCAGTAGTAGTAGTAATCTCTACCTATCTATCTATGTGCAATCTGTCCCTCACAGCACCGGCAGCATCCTCTCCCTACACTACCCAGAGAGCATGTGACATGCAGCACTGTGACTCCAGCCTCATATAGAGGCTGGGTCACATGATGCACTGGCCAATCACAGTCATGCCATTAGTAGGCATGGCTGTGATGGCTTCTAGGGAAAACCAGTGAAACGCTTGTTGATTGGCTGCCCTGCAGCTATTCAACATGCGTGATCAAATACCCGAACCCAGAACTCGAACCCAAACTTTTTTTCAAATGTCCGGGTTCGGGTCTGGGTCCCGGACACCCCAAAGTTCCGTACAAACCCGAACTTTACAGTCCGGGTTCGCTCAACTCTAATTATGACCCAGCAACTTCTAGTGGAGAAGTTGTAGGAGCCACTTGAGAATTTGGGTTCTACCTTCTTCCATCCTTCCTTCTTCCGTCCTAACTTCTAAGGTTCTAATTAAAGCTCTAAACTGCATCTCCAACTCTGGACATTCCCTCTCCATGAGAATGTCATGTGAAACACCTGGGAACAAGGTAGTCCTAAGGGGAAGTATCTCTCGCAATATGAAGACCCCTTTGGGTGAAGGCTTTTAAGAATAAGGATTTAGGAAAGTAGCTGTGACTCCCATTTAGCAGAGGCTTGGGATCTTGGACCCTAGTACTATAGTGATCCCAAACACTCACATACTGATCCTCACACTACTAATGCAAGACAATGCATTCACAGTGAACCATGGGTTAGCTAAAGAGACAGCGCTGCAAAAGAAACCCTCTTAAGGCTCTTGAAATGAAACCTTGGCTGCAGCTGTAGGCAGACTCACTCCTCTGAATCGCCCACTTCTAAGTACAAAATGTATCTTTAGATCTATAACCAATTTGCTTTTTGCCATACATGTTTAAAGAGGAGCTCCAGGCTCCTTCAGAAAAAAAATAAAAATACTGTAGCTGCTGACTTAGGACACTTACCTCTCCAGGAATCCAGCAGTGTCTTCACCCCAGCCGATTTTTCCATCATCTCTCGGATGCTGCCGCTGCCATTGCTTATAAGGGAAACTGGTTCCCTACTGCCCATGCATGTAAATGGCCCGGCGGCAGGGGAAGGAGGGGGGCGCGGCGCAATCACCCAGAAGTGGGAGTGGGTACCTGTCAAAACCAGGCACCCGCTCCCCCCGCCCCGAAAGGTGCCAAATGTGGAAGGAGTGGGGAGGCAGAAAAGCGGAGCTTCCCCTTTTGGGTGGAGCTCTGCTTTAAGAGAAAGAAGAAGGTGCTATAGGGAGCTGATAGTGCCAACTGCTGTCTTGATAAAGGATTTCATAATCTTTATACACAATATTTTATAATTGCCTGCCAAAAAAAAAAACCCTTTCCCTTTTTTCATTCCTGACCTCGACAAATAAAAGAAGAAAGTAACTACAAAACTGCTGTACTTTCACTTTAAAGCTCTATTTTTGTTCAAAGCTCTTGTGTAGCAGATCTATTTAAAATTATACTTGTTTGCCTTCTAGACCATAAAGGATTTTCTGCATTAATTCTGTGAATTAATTAACATTCATACTTTCATGAAGGAATACGTTTCAGTGCATCTTGACACCATACCATAGCATATTCAGGGAATTTCCTACCAGCTGTATCAAGCACTAAGACAACCACTTATATTAAATTGGCTGGTGAATAGCTTATGGGGAGATTATCATTTTTTTTTAGCTTTGATTCTTTTCTTGTAGAACAGGGACAATTATTAGAATGACAACCTCACCGATTCAAGTAGCTTTCTTTAGGTTTCTGCGAGGAGCGAACCTCCATATGTGATTGCGCTTGCGTGTGCGGCTGCATTTGTCATACAGTGATTTGTGCAATGTAAAGATAAACTGAGAACTGTCATATTTTGCCAGCACATAGCATAAAGACATCCAAATGTTTACGTCCAGTTCATCATAGTTACACATTATTTTAAAAACCTGCATCTTTGGAACCCTAAACTAAGAGCCGATCCAAGGGAAGGCTAAAAACCCTTATAACACATGGTTCAATTTTCTTCAACAGGGTAAAAATCCCTACCTGATCCCCTAAGGCTGTCGGATACTGACTGGATTGCTACAGTGTTACTACCATAGGTGTGCACACAGGATGTGCCGGATGTGCCTGGGTACACACTAATCACCCTGTGCGATGCCGATTGACCCTGCTTTCTGGTGCCTCCTGTCTCCCTCCTGCAGTGCTTTCAGCTTTCCTCCTCTCCCGATAGCTGCTGCTGCTGGAGATGTTTCAGGATGGAGAGCAGGGGAAGGGGCCAGTAAATATTTCATTTACCGACCCCTTCCTTTTCTGAATAAACACAGTGAGTGATCTGTACTGATCGTTCCTGTGTTCATTCTTAACTGAAGCTTAGTAAACTCCAGTGGCTGTAGAGAAAGAGACTGGGGAATCTTTGTCCTAAGCTCCTTTCAGGGGTCTCTTTAGATCCTTGACATTTCACCAAAGACCCCCAACGATGCTCCTAAAAAAAATAGTAAAAAAAAAATAAATATTGTAAAAAATAATAAAAAATAAAATAGTAAAAAATAATTCAAATAAAAATCGACTGACATCATCCTCTGCTCTGCTGACTCTGCTGATATACAGGCATGTGTGTTTGTGCTCTGGGGTGCACACCCTAATGCAATAGGCTGCGCACACTCTCCCCACTGTCCCAATTTAGGTTAATATAAAAAATGTTGGTGCTGTGATATAAGCCGATATGCCCAAGATGATCGATCAATCAACTTGGATACAACCAGCCTGCAAGATTTTACATGTGATTAAGGCAAATGGCTGTTATAGCCGCTAGCAATAATCACTGTCTTCTCCCAGCGGGGATGGTTTCCTCTGCCCCCCCCACAGGAGAACACAATGGCTTGGCAGGAGGGATTTTACTGTCAACACTGTCTGGTTGCAGGAAACAAATTTGCTACGTCTGTGGCCCGCTTTAGGCTCTTGTTGTCCAGGAAACATTCAATCACCCAAAGTAGTTGGAAGCTTTATTAATATAAATATATATATAAATACATATAGCATAGGGTAAAAAGAACAAGAACATTGCCGCGCTTACACGTTTTGGACTAAATGGCCTTAATAGCTGTGATAGCAATAATTAGATCCTGTTGAATGCCGACTACTTTGGAGGATTAAACAACATACAGGGATGGCTAGAACTAGCTCATGTGGAAGTATATTCCTCATTTTCACAGCTCTGACTGTAAAGACCTCTTTCTGTGTGGAAAAAAATAAGCATGCATGGGCATTGAATTTGGTAGACCCTCTGTGTTGCCATATAATATGAGCAATATAAGTCTTCAGAGAGAAGGTCACAGCAATAACAGAGAGTAGCAGAGTTAGCATGTAGGCAGGTGCAGTCTATGTTCTGTAGGTGGCTCTTGACTGCAGCAGCTGATGGGGAAGGAAGTTGTGAGTTGTGATTGTCTTTGGTCACAGGGAGACAGATATCTGATTGGATGCCAATGCCCCATATGACTTCGTGGCCATCTTGGGTGAGGGCAGAGCCTATTTAAGGTCCTTGCTCCAGGGCTTGGCATGCATTTTGCAAGTGGTTAGCATAGGGACAGGATACCTGTCAGGGACAGTGCTTAAAACTGAATTGTTCTATACTAAGCGCCCCCCACCTGGAATTAGGGATCATATCGGGGGTTTCCCACTTTGTCCTAGCACCGAGGGCGGGCCCTGCTCGCACCTGTACACAGTTTAGCAGGGCCGGTGACAGCTGGTGCGATGAGCGGGAGAGCGAAGGCCTCAAGGGGTGGTCAGGATGACATCACCCGGTCTACATAGTATGAGCGAGCAGCCCAGGAGATGGAAAGGAAAGCGGCAGATGCCAGGAGCAGCAGGTACAGCATCCCCAGTATCTCCCAGAGCCTGAACCTTGAACTCCTTAAACCTCCTCACCGCTCCCAGGCCCGGAAGACAGACTAACCGGGGGCTTAGAGAACAAGGACAGGCAGGAAATGCAAGCAGCCAGGGACTGCTCCATGTCACATCATAGATCCGATGGAAGGAACAGAGCATCTCCTGTCCTCACCCAGAATGAAAACAGGTCTTGCCAGCTGCTTGCCATCATGGACATTCTACTGGCATGCAGGATACTGTACTGAGCATTACACACACCATTAGACATAGGGGCACTAGAGGGACTGCAGACAGGGCTAGGGGTCTCTCTCTCTGACCCCCCTCTCTGTTACCCCCCTCTGTCTCTCTGTCACCCCCGTCTCTCTCTGTCACCCCACCCCCCCCACATTTATGCAGTCTCTTACAGTCTCTTGTGTCATGTCCGCAATCTTACAGTCTCTTGTGCCATGTCCACAGTCTCTGACCGTCTCCTGTAACATGTCCACAGTCTCTGACCATCTCCTGTACCATGTCTGCAGTCTCTCACCATCTCCATTACTACGTCTGCAGTCTCTGACCCTTTCCTGTACTACGTCTGCAGTCTCTGACTGTGATAATGTAATAATGGCATTGTCGAAAAGGGGCAGAGCATGGATGACCTTAAAATGATGCCCCCCCTGAAAAAAGTTCTGCGGATGCCCATGCCCTACATCTTTATCCACCCTGTAGGTACACCTTTGCCTCCTAAAACCCCTGCTGACCTCTGCACCCCAAACCTTCCCCATCCTCTCCACTCCAACCCCCTGCCTTTACCTCTACCTGTCTCCCCTGCTGATATTTGAAACCACCTTCCTTACCTCTCTAAATCTCCTCCTTGCTCATCTGTGCACCCCAATCTGTAATTTCTTATCTGCCTATCCCACACCCCCCTCCAGTTTGCTTACCTTTGCAGAACAGGCTGATGCTAGGCTTAATGACCACAGTTGCAGGCAGGGCTTTCAAGCATGCCCTTTTACCTCCCCAGTGGGCAGCATTCAGCAGAGATGATGGTGAATATGACCTCAGGGGGGCATGATATACATATGAATGCTGCCTCTATTTGCATATCAATGCCGCTGGTCCGCCGCTATTTACATATTAATGACACCGCTATTTACATGTCAGTTATTTACATGTAAACACAGGGTCCGCAGGTGAGTCATCTGTAGACAGCAATAGGGCAGAGCTGGGTGGCATTAGTAGCAGACCTTCACACTGAGATATCGGGACACAGCATGGGACTAAAACTTCAAAGGACAATGGTATGCAAACCGGGATAGTTTGCAAGTATGAGACAGCTGATTTGGGCCCCACAACATTGATGGGGCCCAGGGCAGCTTCCCCTTTTGCCCTGCCGTAAAGATGGCCCTGCTCTTTACACAGATCGGGGTCACGCCGTGTCTTGGTAACACGGCGCGGCCGCGATTGCCATGCGGGTGCGCACTTTCTGGGGCGACTTCCTATGACGTCGTCCCAGAGCGGGAGCCGCACCGCCCCTCTGTCATTTGATGGTGAGCGAGTGGCAAGCGGTTAAGGGGGTTAAAGGAACAGGATTTTTTTTTTTTTTAGGGTAACAAATGCTTTAAATTGTATCTGGAACCCTTTAGTAGTAGTGTGGTGATTCAGTTTCCATTTTTGTTGCATTCATTTATGGAGACAAGAACAGTGTTGTCACCATGTAGCAAGAAGTCAATGCAGCAAGGAAGCACCGCTCTGTCTACACAACTGAAAGTGGGTGATTGATGATACTCCTCCCCAGGTGCTCAGACTCATACGAGTGTTCCAATCTCCCAGAGAAAAGTCACAGAAATTCAAAAATTATGAGTCGGCACTCCGGAGCTGCTTGCAATTTCTTTATTACAAAGTGACCAGGTAAAAGATAAGCTGATGTGTTTCGGCAGTAACACCTTGCTCAATACAAACACTGAAATAACATTCTTATGGCCCCTTTCACACGGGCGGCTGTTCTGCCGTTTGCTAAAAGCAAGTCAGATACCAGAGGCAAAAGCACAACAATTACTTGCGTTTGTACATTCCGATTAGCCACGGTTACGTGCGTTTACATGCGGCTGCGTTTAGCTGCGATGAAAAATTTCTGTATTCCCATAGCAACCCTTTTATTTTTTTTTGTACTTTGACTACCCATGATGCATCATTTCACTGTATATTTGAACACCTACTTCCTGTGTCTTTGTTCAGTGCTGTTCCTTTGTTCAGTGAGAGAACTTTGACCAAGTGCGATCACTGAATATGGAAGGTTATGCTAGAAACATGTTTGCAATGCTCATTTGGCTGCTTATGAGGATGAAAAGGAGGAGACAGAGGGATCCGATACAGCGGAGGAGACTTTGTCTGTACTGGGTGCATCCTTTGACCTCCCAGCATCCATCTATTGGCTACTTTGCTCTCATGTTTGGGGAAATGCAGTGTCACCAGGAAAAGTTCTACAATTTTACTAGGATGTCGGTGGCAACCTTCGATCAGCTGTTGGACCTTGTAAGAGGACATCTGAGTCGGAGCCATACCAACATGAGACGAAGCATTAGTGCGGAAGAACGGCTGCTGTTGACTTTAAGGTAGGTTTTCCATATGTTGAACATTTCTTTATGTGCATGTACCTTTTAAAATATTATATATATATATATCTATATATATAGATATATATTTACACTGTATCTATATATCTATATGTGTATATATATATATATATATATATATATATATATATATATATATATATACACACACATACACACACACACACACAGATAGATTTGTTTTTAGATATAGTATATGGGCCCATTCACACCAACCTGTATGCCATGAGTGCTGCATCCTCTATCTGGTATATCTGGGCATGTCATGTACCTTTCATATATATATAATGAATAATTTTTAATAAAGGTTTCCCTTATTTATAATTTTTTACAAATGTGTATTCCAGATACCTTGCCACTGGTGCCAGTTTCACCTCCCTTCACCGTCATTTTTTAATGGGGATCTCGACTGTGTCAACAATAGTGCATGACACTTGTCTCGTCCTGTGGGAGGAACTGAAAAATCTAGTCATGCCGGAACCTACAGCCAGAGTTTGGGATGAAATAGCAGAAGAATTCTGGGAGAAAACACATTTTCCTAATTGCATCGCTGCACTAGATGGCAAACATGTTCGACTCATCAAGCCACCTAATTCTGGTTCCCGATATTTTAATTATAAAAAATATTTTTCAATTGTTATGCTGGGACTCAGTGATGCCAATATGAGATTTATAGCGGTGGATGTTTGGGCCTATGGAAGTTCTGGAGACTCGAAAATATTTCATAATTCCGAGATGGGTCGTCGTTTTCACAATGGACACTTTGATGTACCACAACCACAACCTCTACCTGGTACTGATGGGCCGGATCTGCCTTTTGTAGTCATAGCAGATGAAGTATTTGCTTTATCCACCTACCTCATCAGGCCCTACACTATGCATGGTCTCACTTCCAGGAAACACATATTTAACTATCGGCTGAGTAGACCATGCCGAATGCTGGAGTGTGCTTTCAGAATATGTACTGCAAAATGGCGTGTTTTATTAGCAGCAATGCACCTGGAAGTAGAGCATGCAGTAAATGTAGTTTTGGCATGCTGTGTGCTACACAATTATTTAAGGATAAAGGAGAATGTGTCCCGTGAAACCGCAGAAGAGATCCCATATGAACCCAGAGCTCACCTGATTGAAACTCGTCCCAGTAATCAAGCCCTGCAAATACGTGAACAGTTTACCGACTACTTCGTTTCCAATGACGGACAGGTTCCATGGCAAAATAATGTTATTTAATCATGTATCCACTGTTTTACATATACCAATTTGATGTTATAAAAAGTCTACACCATTTTCCAATTAGGTTGGTTTTTTTTTTACATTTGCTTCATGTATAACTTTACATATATAATACATTTTTTCCCATTTTGAATGTTTGAAAGTTTTATTCTCACGTATTCAACACTAGTTTGAAAACTGTGCTGAGATGGGTAAGGAGTGTACATTTGTGGGGGTCCTGAGGAAGGGCTCATGGCAGGTGTAGTGTCATTGTACTGATGACTGAGCATTGGTAGAGTAAATGAGCCACTGGATGTATTAAATCCCAAACCCCAAATCTGAAATTTAGGAAATGGTCGTTGCTCTTTGCAGGCAGAAACTATGTACGTAATATATGCATATATATCACCCTTGACTTCAGTACGCTTATCAATAGGGACCTCCCTGATTACAGACAGTACCATTCTGCAAAACATCACATCTGGGTCTGAGATCTTGGCAAAATCATCAACGTCTTTTAAGGCAGAGGCAGGTGAATGTTTTTTCATTTCTTCAAGTAAGCGATCAAAATATTGTTCAAAAGGGGGCTCTTGCTGAGTACGGCGTTTTTGACAGGTGGTGCTAGTGGAACTACCAAGGACTCTCCTATCAATATTTGCCTGTAAATAGATTGACAATACATTAGGTTTCTCTACGAATACATCACTTCACCAACACCAGCTACCATTTTGAATAGGTAGTCAAGAAGTGGTTTGGTGATGGAGGTTTGTGACACAGAAAACAAACATACCGTGTCCGATGAGGTACTTGCACGCCTTGCAGGAACACTTGACACAGTTCTAGGTAAAAATCAAAGCATACCACAATATTTCTTTTTGTTGAGAATAGCTTCATACATACACTGAATGATGACACTCTACCCATAGCTGGGAGACAGTTAAAAAAGTGGCCAATATTATCCATACATGACACAAAAATTGTACATTACTGCAGCGATACTTACGGCCGCATCTCTGTGGTGCGCCTCAAAAAGGACAATGCCTCTGCATGGGGATTAGGCCTACGACGTGTTGCTGGTGCTCCACTTCTATCTGCAGACCTCTCTTCATTGAGTTCTTTCTTGTAGCGGTAACATAGAGACCTCCACCTTGTTCTAATATCTTTTCCTACAATATAAATAAACCACATATGATATATCAATGGAGCATTCATTGAGCATAGCAAACAATTACCAAAGGGAAATGCACTCACCTCGGTTTTCCTGCTCACTTGGAGACATATTATCCCAGTTAGGTGTCACTAATTTGTATACTTCTTCCCATTTCAACCTCTTCATGACTCTGTCCGAGTATCCTGGGCATTCAGTGTCCCATAACTCAGGCCGGTTATGGACCAAGGCTATTATGGCCTCATGGGATATATCACGGGCCGCTATTTCTCCTCTCTCCAGAGCACACTCCTTTTTTTCTAGTTCCTGTGTCATTTCCCAGGTATACCTGTTGTTTCTGATGTGCTTCCTGTTAATTTGCCGCTGCTATCTGCAGGTGACATAAAGCACAATGATTACATGCTTTTATATGCGTTTATGTGTGGATAGCTGCGCTACACCGTTCCTGGACGCATTCCAATCCATTTTTGCTAATCGCACGAATTTGTCTGTAACGAAACCGTTGCTAAATGCAGAGTGTGAATAGGGCCATAGGAAAGCATTGTCACAGTATAGCTGCGGTAGATAACTTCATCTATCCGCAGCTAAAAGCTGCATTCTATCCGCCCGTGTGAAAGGGGCCTAAATACACATAAAATATGCAAAATACTTAGTCATGTGACCAATCAAATGGACTGCTTCTACCCAATCAAATATTTAAAGGGTGAAACGATCATGGATTAGGAGACACCGCTGCAGGTGTGTGTCACCATGTAAGAGTAAAGTGAGAAAAAAAGAGGGATAGAAAAAAGTTTTTCGTTTTTGTAGTTTTTTTTATAAAAAGACTAAGTCTAAGAAGAAAGTCAGGACTTTACAAAAGGAAATCTAACCCCTAAACTGTTAAAAAGGAGAAAGAAAGGGGAAGAAAAGAGCAAACTGCAGTACTTAATAGAGACAAAGTGTAAGATATTATAATAAAATAACACCTATTGTCTTCTAGATTTAATTTGGACATAATAAAGTGTCCCATATCATGACCATACTATTACCCAGAGATCACAGATATTTATTGTAAATCATTCTATATTGCAAATTGATGAAATGAGGGTAAAACAGAATAGAAAACCCAGAGGAGTCATTTCAAAAATAAATCCACATCATTCATGCTGTGTGGGATCCTAGTACCTAAATTAAAGATCCACCACAGTTCATGCTCCAATAGTCTGTGGTACAAATTGCCCCCTCTGGGTGGTCTATTAATTTTTTCTAAACCATAAAATGTGAAGGATGACATGTCTGCCAAGTATACATGCTTAAAGTGCTTTGAAACATTGGATAGGCCTTTGTCCAAAGGGTACGATGCCCCATTATAATGTTCACCTATCCTTGTTCTCAAGTTTCTTTTTGTGCACCCTACGTATTGCAAATGACATTTGGTGCATTAAACTGCATAAACTAAGTTTTTGGTGCCACAATTCATGTGATCCTTAATTCTAAATTCTTTATTGGTGTGGCATTATTGTACAATACCCAATTTCGTACAGTGCTTACTGCAGAAACAACACGTATTAAGCCCACAGTCTAAGGAACCCCTGGCATAAAGCCATGCCCTTTTCTGTGGGACTGAAGGCTGGGTGACAAGAGTGTCACCTAAAGTCCTGGCTCGGCGGCTTGAAAATCTGCATCCACTCCCCATTATGATTAATACATCTTTGTCCATAGGACAGGTAGATGCTTCAAAATGTTGTTCTTGATTTTATTAAACTAGCTAGAGTATGAGGTGACAAAGGTTAGAGATCTATAATTTTTCTTCCCCCCTGTTTTTATTATGGGTTTGCCCAAGGAGGGTATTCCGATCCCTCTCAATAGCCCTGTGTTTTGCCCTCTCTATATCTGTAACTTTATACTGATGTGCCTGCAGTCTAAATGAGATATCACATTCTTGAAGAAAACTGGGTTCGGTGGAACAGTTCCTTCTAGCCCATATAAAGTCGCCAGTGGGAACTGACCGCACCATGTGTAGTGGATGGCAACTAGTAGCTAGTAGAACTGAGTTGCCAGCATTCTCTTTGCAGTGGGTATATGTATGTACACTCCCTGAGGATGCATCACCTTGTAAGTAGTGTTGAGCGAACCCGGACTGTAACGTTCGGGTCCGTACCGAACTTTAGGGTGTCCGTGGCACGGACCCGGACCCGGACATTTCAAAAATCGTTCGGGTTCGGTCCGGGGTTCTGCTATTTTACTCCACGTGTTGAGAAGCTGCAGGGCAGCCAATCAACAAGCGTTTCACTGGTTTGCCCTTAGAAGCCATCACAGCCATGCCTACTAATGGCATGGCTGTGATTGGCCGGTGCATCATGTGACCCAGCCTCTTTATAAGCTGGAGTCACAGTGCTGCAGTCACATGCTCCTTGGGTTAGTATAGGGAAAGGTAGCTGACGGCGTGAGGGACAGATTTTAGCCATTTTAAGACCTGATCCTGCATCCTGAGATAGATTACTTTACTACTGCTGTCTGTGCTGTTG
>BLSH010491248.1:184938-206451 GCA_018402905.1 Glandirana rugosa | reverse complement strand
TTGCGGAGAGAAATACCCTCTGGTCTCCTGTGTAGGGTACCTAGTCCACCTGTGACTAACCCCCATTAATTCCTCCTACCCCAAGTGGTTGGGTTTTCCAGACCAGTCCTGGTGTCGTATGTTTTTTTATCTATAAACCCCCCTTGTGGGATGGTTTGCGTACCACGACGAACATTTCTGGTTGTCTGTTTTTTACGTATAATGTCGCGTGTGTACTATGTATGAGGACGGTCGGATATATGTCGATATATAAGTCCGTAATTATGTAGATGGTATGCCATTGGCGTTATTATACCACATTATTCCGACATTGAATAAGAAGGGACAACACACAGTGACTCATCACCCGGACCTTTTGGGTTGGTGAACCCCATCCTCCTTAATTACCCCCAATCAGTGTCCACCTGATCCATGGGATGTGTCCTCTGGTCTCCCATAAAGAGAGGCGTTGGCTTCCATGCTTTAAGAGATAGGAGCATTCACTCTAAGGTTAGTGTAGAAACCCACTGGTAAAATGGGGTACTTTGCAGCAGTCAGTGGGCTTAAGCACTTCATGGCCATTCAGTGTGACCAAACCCCCGTATTTTTGCATTTTTTGCTATATATACGTTTAGATGCTTTTAAACAGCCTGGCAGGAGTATGTATCATGTGTGCGCTGTAATATGCATTTTTTTGTCTGTTGGTCTTTACAAGCAGCACCATGCGTTTGGTAGGGTGTTCCCCCCAAATATCTATTTTTCTGTATACTGTGGCCCTGACCAGACCTTTTGGGTTGGTGAACCCCATCCTCCTTAATTACTCCCAATCAGTGTCCACCTGATCCATGGGATGTGTCCTCTGATCTCCCATAAAGAGAGGCATTGGCTTCCATGGTTTAAGAGATAGGAGCATACACTCTAAGGTTAGTGTAGGAACCCACTGGTAAAATGGGGTACTTTGCAGCAGTCAGTGGGCTTAAGCACTTCATGGCCATTCAGTGTGACCAAACCCCCGTATTTTTGCATTTTTTGCTATATACGTTTAGATGCTTTTAAACAGCCTGGCAGGAGTATGTATCATGTGTGCGCTGTAATATGCATTTTTTTGAATATATAGGTGGACTCCAGGAGTCAGGGACGCCACCTCTAGGAATGATCCAGATGGGGGCACAGCAGAGCGGGACACCATTCAGGGAATAGCCAGAATAAACAATGGCAATATCCTATCAACTTACAACTTATCAATTTACGCAGCGATTTACATATATATTGTACATTCACATCAGTCTCTACCCTCAAGGAGCTTACAATCTAAGATCCCTAACTCACATTCATACATATACTAGGGCCAATTTAGACAGGGTTTAATTTACCTACCAGCATGTCTTTGGAGTGTGGGAGGAACCCGGAGTAACCGGAGGAAACCCATGCAGGCACAGGGAGAACATGCAAACTCCAGGCAAGTAGTGTCATGGTTGGAATTTGAACCAGCAAATTCCCAGGAACTGGAGGTATTTTGCCAAGAGGAATGGGCAGCTTTACCATCTGAGAAGATAAAGCACCTCATCCACAAATACCACAAAAGACTTCAAGCTGTCATTGATGTTAAAGGGGGCAATACATGGTATTAAGAATTGGGGTATGTAAACTTTTGATCAGGGTCATTTGGGTAGTTTCTGTTGTCATTATGATTTAAAAGGAGTAAACACAGTTGATTGATAATAAATGGTTTCAGCCATATTCTCTGAAAAATGGCCAAGAAATCAAAAATGCTGCCAGGGTACGTACATTTATGTGCACAATTGTATAGGAGATGGTCTGAGACTGCAGACATGATACAAGAGATGATCAGAGACTGCAGACATATTACAAGGGATCAATGCATCAATGCAGCCTCATCAGTACCCATCAAATGCAGCCTACCAGTGCACATCAAATGCAGCCTACCAGTGCACATCAAATGCAGCCTACCAGTGCCCACCAAATGCAGCCTACCAGTGCCCATCAATTCCGCCTTCCTGCCTGAGGAAGCCCACATGATAGGAAGTGGGCGAAATGCATTGTCATCACCACGTCATGTAACAACTGTGATCTGGTGATCTAGTGCACTCTAGCGACTCTCTCCATCCAGGCTCCACCACCAACATTCCGGGACATCCACCGGGTCTTATGGACTGTTAACCTGCATCTCTGCGGGTGCACTGTGGATTTGAGGCAGCCCGTCCAACTGCAAACACACCCTGGAGTACTTCCAGCTGTGGACCAACGTCATTCTACTCTGACTGTCACCCAGGAGAAGTGGAGCGGATTGCATCAGGCTGGGTGAGATTGTTTTATGGGACGTTGTTTCCGACTGCATTGCTACCTTATGGACACAGTGAAGTCAGCACACACCCCCAGCCTACATCCATCGCAGCTAATGTGCTGCTCTCCTTGCCTCCTGAGTTGAACTTTTAGATTGTTGGTCTCCCTCCCCCTTACTTTCCTCTCCACAGTTCTAGACTGTCGCCCTTCCCCCTCCCCTCTCCATAGCTCCGGTCTACATACAGTAGGGTGACCAGATGTCCCCGGTTTCCGGGGACAGTCCCCAGACTGAGGACACTGTCCCCGGACCAAGTTTGTCCTCGGATTCAGGGCCATATTAACGTAGACAGGGCATCCCATGCTGGCTGAGAAACAGGCTGGTGGCTAGGATGTCAACGCCCCCTGCTGGACGATCTCACTGCCCCTCCTGCTGCTGTTTAATGGAGGAGAGGCAGAGCCAAAAATTGACTGTGTGGAGGGCTGAGACTGGGAGGTGAGCAGGGGGGGGGGGGGGTGTCTGTTTGCACACAGGCGAGGGTAGTGGGGGAGCAGGGGTCAGAGCTGATGCAGCTGCATGGAGAAATGGAGAGTTTTGCTGTTGTGGGGGAAAGGCTAAGAGGTGGCTGGAGAGATAATCTGTGAGAGAAGGGTGCAGAGGTGAGCTATGGATGTGGGGGCAGAAGTGTTCTCTGTGCATAGCAAACCTCTGAACTCTGCACTTTATGCCTAACAACCTCCTGTACATTATGTAGTCCAGTGCCCAGCACTCTGTGTATTATGTAGTCCTGTGCCCAGCACTCTGTGTATTATGTAGTCCTGTGCCCAGCTCTCTGTGTATTATGCAGTCCTGAACCAGGCCATTTGCCAATAAAAAAAAATATGTCCCCGGATTTTATTTTAAACATCTGGTCACCTTAACCTACAGTGGATTGTGTCACTGCTGTTGTCACCATTATCTTTAGTCCTTCAGCAGATAGCAAACATGGGCTGTGTAGCCCCCTTGCCTTAACCCCTTTTGGACAATCGTAGCTGACACAGCAGTGGTTTCACTATTGCACTTGCTGGTATGAATGTTGTCGCAGAGTGATTACTAGCCCGGGCATTTGTCTGTTTGTTTTTAACACTTATGACAATGTTGTCCTAAGATTTTAATTGATGATTTTTGGTCTGTGGTCAATACACGTCTTTTTGTTTTTTCTATTTTTTCACTATAAACATGATTTGATAATTAAACATTGCTGTGCGTTCCCTTTATAGCCCTTTTCCCCTCACATTCTGTCAATCTGTCAGTGTGGGGATACCTTTTAGTTTTGGTTATGGTTTTGGCTATGGGGACCCCACTCTGAGGTTAAGTGAGCCGACACTAGTTATCTCGTGTTTACTAGGGGTAGAGGTCAGTCTCCTCCTTTTAACCATGATATATCCCATCAGTGCAGCCTACCAGTACCCATCAATGCAACCTACCAGTGACCATCAATGCAGCCTACCAGTGCCCATAAATGCCGCCTGGCAGTGTCCATCAATGCAGCCTACCAGTGCCCACCAATGCAGCCTGCCAGTGCCCAGAAATAGCGCCTATCAGTTCCCAGCAATGCAGCCTGCCAGTGCCCATCAATTCTGCCTACCAGTGCCCACCACTGCCACCTACCAGTGCCTACCAATACAGCCTGCCAGTGCCCAGCAATGCAGCCTGCCAGTGCCCACCAATGCCACCTGCCAGTGCCCACCAATGCAGCCTGCCAGTGCCCACCAATGCCACCTGCCAGAGCCCACCAATGCAGCCTGCCAGTGCCCACCAATGCAGCCTACCAGTGCCCACCAATGTTGCCTGCCAGTGCCCACCAATGCAGCCAATCAGTGCCCACCAATGCAGCCTGCCAGTGCCCTCTAATGCAGCCTACCAGTGCCCACCAATGTCGCCTGCCAGTGCCCACCAGTGCAGCCTACCAGTGCCCAGCAATGCAGCCTGCCAGTGCCCAGCAATGCAGCCTGTCGGTGCCCACAAATGCAGACTGCCAGTGCCCAGCAATGCTGCCTGCCAGTGCCCAGCAATGCTGCCTGCCAATGCCCACCAATGCAGCCTACCAGTGCCCACCAATGCAGCCTGCCAGTGCCCACCAATGCAGCCTACCAGTGCCAACCAATGCAGCCTGCCACTGCCCAGCATTGCAGCCTGCCAGTGCCCACCAATGCAACCTGCCAGTGCCCATCAATGCCACCTACCAGTGCCCATCAATGCAGCCTGCCAGTACCCAGCAATGCAGCCTACCACTGCCCAGCAATTCAGCCTGCCAGTGTCTACCAATGTAGCCTGCCAGTGCCCAGCAATGCAGCCTAGCAGTGCCCAGCAATGCAGCCTAGCAGTGCCCAGCAATGCAGCCTACCTGTGTCCAGCAATGCAGCCTGCCAGTGCCCATCAATGCAGCCTGCCAGTGCCCATCAATGCCGCCTACCAGTGCCCAGCAATGCCATCTACCAGTGCCCAGCAATGCTGCCTATCAGTGCCCAGCAATGCTGCCCATGCCGCCTACCAGTGCCCAGAAATGCAGCCTGCCAGGGCACACATGGATCACACACATTGACAGCGGCGATCTCCCAAAGTGTCATGGAGCTTTACTGTAAATTGTTCGGCGGCACTGTATTAAAACCCCACCTAGATTGGAGGCTCCTATCATAGATGTCACACTGATCCAATTTCCCGGCATTGGATCAGTGTGACATCTATCATAGGAGTGTCCGATCTAGGAGGTTCGGTTTTAAAACAGTGCTGCCAAACAATTCACAGCAAAGCTCCGTGACACTTCGGGAGAGGAGGAGGGAGGGAGAGGAGGACTCTTAGGCACCCTCACCTTTGTGGTGCTTGGGTGCAGTGCACCCTGCGCACCCGCCCAAGATCGGCCCTGGCCAGCATCACAGATAGGGTATACAGCCAGCATCACAGATATGGTATACAGCCAGCATCACAGATATGGTATACAGCCAGCATCACAGATGTGGTATATAGGTATACAGCCAGCATCACAGATAGGGTATATAGCCAGCATCACAGATAGGGTATAGAGTATATAGCCAGCACCCCCCTGCCCCCCCCGTGGGCTCGCAGCTCTGACAGCACACCCCCCTGCCGTGGGACTCGTGGCTCTGACAGCACCTCCTCACCAGGGGGACTCACGGCTCTGACAGCAAACCCCCCCCCACAGGAAGTCCGGCCGGCACTTACCGGGCTGTGGAGAGAGAGGACCCTCTGCACTCTCCTCCACAGTGCTGGCACGTTGGGCAGCACCTCTCCAAGTCCTACTGTGCAGCAGCAGCGGGGGCTCCAGTTCAGCGCGTGTCTCCTCTGCTGGTGCCCCCCTTCCTAAGCTTCCAATAGGATTGCCTGGCGCTTTGGCCAGTCAGGAAGCAGGTCACACTGACCTGCCTCCTGATTGGTGGGGAGGTACTGTGGTGTGAAAATAGCAAAAATTAATTCGCTATAGTCACACAATTGGGTGGGATCGGGGTGCACTCTCTGCACTCAGAGTCCACCCTTTTGTGAAGCATATTAGCATATCTGGCTCTAATCAGGTGCTTGGAACAAAAAACACTCCCTCCTGCTCCTGGCCATAGGAATTCATGTGTCTGGCATCTTGAAAGGGGCCGGGTGCATGGATAGGGGGAAGCGGAAGGGATGGGGGGGCGGCACCCGTGCACCCTCAATGCACGGGTGGCCACTGCTCTCACTCCTTTGAGACCTCCAGATTCTCTCTGTCTCTTGGACTTGCCTAGTAGTTGCAGCTCTCTCAGTCTCCCAGACTCATCTAGAAGGGATACTGTCTCTCTGTCCTATATGCCCATATGTTAAAATACATGTGAAACAAAAGAAATTGTGTAGCAGTGAATTTTTTTACTGAGCATATAGTCATTGGTACCACAAAATGTATTCCTAAAACCATAAAGTTTATTATAAAAATATTAAAAGTGTGTGTAGCACCCTCCTAGATAGGTGATAGGTTTAGAGAGAATTAGTGTGTGTTTTGCTAGGTAAATTTAGTCGCCATACTGTAGTCAGGAGACGACTGCTGCCCCTGAAATTCGGGTCGGGAGGCCTGTGTGCGGGCGTACGTAACGTGTGCGCCGGCATTGGCTCCCAAACGGCCATTTAAGCTGACAACACCCTGCAATCAGTGCTGTCCGTTCTACAGCATTCCGGTACCTGTGACCCCCTGTGATCCGTTCTAGTAAGCTTCCTGTTACCTGTGACCCGGCTATCTTAGGACCTGCTTGTTATCTGCCCGCACTAACCCTGGCTTGCCCACGACCATGTCTTTGCCTGACCCTTGTGTACTTCTGCTATCCGGCCTGCATCATTACTTTTCAGTCTGCACGAGTGCTTCAGCCAACCTTCGCCTACCACCTGTGACCCAGTCCAACCCTCGTGTGCCATCCTGCACTCCCGAGACACCTGTCTGCTCTACCAGGGGCTCCTGAATCAGGATAGTAAGAGAGGTTGCCCACTGCATAAGCCAGACTCTACCATCAGGTACGTGACAGTGGCTGTGATTGTTTGTTAGGTAAGAGCATAGTTTGCTCACCGTACTCAGTGAAGCTGTATTCTGCTAGTCAGGTCTGCATAGTGCATTTAGCTGCTGCCAGTCTGATAGCTCACTATGCATCTAGAAAGCTTAAGAAGTTTCTGGAGGATAGATGTAGAGCTATGCTGATGGCAGCATGAATATTGATACAAATCTCGCTTATCCTAGAGAAGCAGGCTCCGATGGCATGCTGTATATATTCTTTGAGCCCACTAAGTTCAGAGTTTTTTCCCAGAGAGGAATAGTCCAGTCTGAAGGGCATGCTGCCCTCCCGGCAGTGCTGTTATGTCTGCTGTCTTGAGGCCTCAGGTGGACGACCTGAGGGCCTGGCCTGGCTGCTGAGACCCTGGAACTAAAGAAAGCTGACTGAGGGGAGCTGTCTGTTGAAGATCTGATCTGGTATCACCGGAGTAAAGTGTCACTTGGAAGGAGGCAACCAGCTGTTCTTTGTGTGAGTACAGACGCTTGAGAGATCTTGGGGACCTGTGTCAGCTGTAGGTCTAGTTAAAGGGGACACCGGCTGTTGTCCTGAAGAGCTTTGTCCAGCTAATCTTCTACTAAAAAGGACTTTGCTCCTCTGGCTCTAAAAAAGGAGTTTGCAGTAACTGCAAATACTGCTACCTTAAAGCTGAAGTCTACTGTTTGCTACAAGCACAGCCTTTAATATAGCTTGTCCTGAAGAATACAGAAGTCCTGAAGTGTACACCATTCTTGTTTTTGGAGTTTTCCTCCTAATTCCCTCAACCCTAGCCAAGTTCTCCAACAAAACAAAAACAACACCCTAGACTGGTCATTGAAGAAATGAGTGAATGAGCAATGTGTGAATGAGCCTGTGTGCCTGGCTGAGGGGCGAAGACCTGGACAGAATTCCTGCGGCTCCTACGGGAGTAGCGCTGCATGTATATAGTGCCATGTACAGTATTTTAAATAAGAAACAAATTAATTTCTTGGCAGGGCTGAACACATGACATCATCATGCATGATGGTTGGAATCTGGCAGTGCTTACCTGTTACACGCCTGTGAATACCTTCTTAGTAGTCACAGCTCTCTCAGTCTCCCAGACTCATCTACAAGAGATACAGGATCTCTGTCCTATATGCCCACATCCTAAAATACATGTGAAACAAAAGAAATTGTGAAGCAGTAAATTTGTTTGTGCACTGGTGTGCAGTCATGTTGGAACAGGAATGGGCCATCCCCAAACTGTTCCCACAAAGTTGTCCAAAATGTCTTGGTATGCCGACGCCTTATCAGCTTCCCTTCACTAGAATTAAGGGGCCAAGCCCAACTCCTGAAAAACAACCCCACACCATAATCCCCCCACACCAAATGATTTGGACCAGTGGACCAAGCAAGGTCCATAAAGACATGGATGAGCAAGTTTGGGGAACTTAACTGGCCTGCACAGAGTCCTGGCCTCAACCAGATAAAATGAATTGGATGAATTAGAGAGGAGACTGTGAGCCAGGCCTTCTCGTCCAACAACAGCACCTGACCTTGCAAATGTGCTTCTGGAAGAACCGTCAAACATTCCCATACACACTTCTAAACCTTGTGGACAGCCTTCCCAGAAGAGTTGAAGCTGTTATAGCTGCAAAGGGTGGGCCAACTCAATATTGAACCCTACGGACTAAGACGGGGATGCCATTAAAGTTCATGTGTCTGTAAAGGCAGGCGCCCTAATACTTTTGGTTATATAGTGCATACTGTATAATTGTACATAATGCAACAGGCTGTGCACACCTATGGCACTAATTCTCTTGTTACCACAATGCATGTTATTGCACATTTGCAATGCAAATAGTTACATAGTTGGTGAGGTTGAAAACAGACACAAGTCCAACCTGTGTGTGCCTTTAAGTTAAAATTACCCTGTATATCCCTGTATGTTATGGTTGTTTAGGTGCATATCTAATAGTTTTTTTTAAATGATCTATGCTCCCTGCTGAAACCACTGCTTGTGGAAGCGAATTCCACATCCTCACTGCTCTTACCCTCTACGCAGTTGAGGGTTTTTTCTCATTTTAGTGAATGGCCGCATGTGTTTTTATGTTCCCTTGCTCGGAATAATGTATCCCTATTGTGGGGTCACTAGTACGGTATTTGCACATTGAAATCATATCCCCTCCCAAGCGTCTCTTCTCCAGAAAGAATAAGCTCAGTGCTTGTAATGTTTCCTCATAACTAAGGTCCCCCCGGTCCCTTAATTCGCTTCGTTGCCCTTCTCTGGACCCACTTCAGTTCCAGCACATCCTTCCTGAGGACTGGAGCCCAGAATTGGACAGCATACTCCAGGTGCGGCCTCACCAGAGTCTTGTAGAGTGGGAGAATTATCGTTTTATCTCTGGAGTTAATCCCCTTTTTAATGCATGCCAATATTATGTTGGCTTTGCTTGCAGCAGCTTGGCATTGCATGCATTGCTGAGCCTGTCATCTACTAAGACCCCCAGGTCCTTTTCCATTCTAGATTCTCCCAGAGGTTCTCCCCCTAGTGAGTAGATTGCATTCTTATTTTGGCACCCAAATGCATTTTACATTTTTCTACATTAAACCTAATTTGCCATGTAGTTGCCCACCCCATTAATTTGTTCAGATCTTCTTGCAAGGTTTCCACATCCTGTGGAGAAATGATTGCCCCGTGTAGCCATGCACCCGTAGGGGCTGCTGAAAGTAGTGGTTCACTTGTCACCCTGCCCAAACAGTCACACTCTTCTCAGACATCCAGAGTCAGTGCTTTGTTTTTGTTTTATTAGGGGATGTGACTTGGATGGGGGTTATGAGATGCACAGAAGAATTTTTGCAATTGTTTATAATGGGACCTCTGTGTACACTCTTTGTACATGCTTTCTCAGTCTCCTCCAGCACAATACTTGTTTGCAGACTGTTCCTCTCTTCACCTCCTGTACACTACTTACTGCAGACTGTTCCTCTTCCAGCATAAAACGAATGGTTGATAGGCCTAGCACTAACTCCACCAGGCCTAAAGCAAATGCATTTTGCGGGCAGGACCCTGGGCCCTATAGTGTAGCAACAATATAGAACAGTTCTAATGCTAGCTTTTCGCTTGGCTTATACTCCCAGTAAGCCCTTTTCAGGCCCTTCCAGCCCTCCTGGCTGCAGCTGCCTCTCTCCACTGCCCATGATGTGGCAGTTAATTTCTCTGGCTCTGCCCCCTCTCCTGACTGCAACTCCCAGTCCTTCAAGGCGTGTCTCCCGAGTCCTCTCACTGGTTGTGCATGTCACTCACTAGCCCTCCTGGCTGCGACCAGTTGTTCCTCTCCTGGAGACCTTCCTGGCACTACTCTCTCCCGCTGTCCTTCCTTGCTCTCTCCTATGCCTTTGCAAAATCCAGATACACCACGTCTACGGGCCTTCCTTTATCTAGATGGCAGCTCATCTCCTCATAGAAGGTTAATAGATTGGTTCGGCAAGAATGATTCTTCATGAAACCATGCCGATTACTGCTAATGATACAGTTTTCATTACTAAAATCTTGTATATAATCCCTTATCATCCCCTCCAAGAGCTTGCCTACTATTGATGTTAGGCTAACTGGTCTGTAGTTCCCAAGAATATATCTTGGTCCTTTTTTAACCCGTCCAGATCCACGCTGTAGCCAAAGTATGGCTCCAGCGCGGATCTGAAATGCCGGGTGGACGTCCTGGCCATGTGCGCGCTCCTGGCGCGCACTCACAGGCGGCGGCGGCGTGCGCACGCAATCCCCTGTCAGACCTGCAGAACGGGGAACCGCCGTTGTAAACACGGCGGTTCTCAGTTCTGTGACAGGGGACATACCAGATCTACTGATCCCTGTCACTGGGATCAGTTAGATCTGTTATGTCCCAACCAGCCCCACCCCCCCACAGTTAGAACACACCCAGGGAACATTGTTAACCCCTTCACTGCCCCCTGCAGGTTAACCCATTCACTGCCAATGACATTTATATAGTAATCAGTGGACATTTAAATTTCTGATCGCTGTATAAATGTCATTGGTCCCAAAAAAGTGTAAAAAAAGTCCGACATGTCCGCCCCAATATCGCAGTGCCGATAAAAATCGCAGAGCGTCGCCGTTACTAGTACAAAAAAAAAATAATAAAAACGCCATAAATCAATTCCCATAGTTTGTAGACGCGGTAACTTTTGCGCAAACCAATCAATATACGATTGCGATTTTTTTTTACCAAAAATATGTAGAAGAATATATATCGGCCAAAACTGTTGAATCATTTTTATTTTTTAATTTTTTTTTTGGATATTTATTATAGCAAAAAGGAAAAAATATTGGGTTTTTTTCAAAATCATCTCTCTTTGTTTGTTTATAGCGGCGATCAGAATTGACACAGAGGGGATCAAATACCACCAAAAAAAAACTCTATTTGTGGGAAAAAAAATGATATAAATTTAGTTTGGGTACAACGTCGCACGAACGCGCAATTCTCATTCAAAATGCGACAGCGCTGAAAGCCAAAAATTGGTCTGGGCAGGAGGGGGGTTTAAGTGCCCAGTAAGGAAGTGGTTAAATATTGGTGCTACATTGGCTTTTCTCCAATCAGCTGGTACCATACCTGTCAATAGACTGTTCATAAAAATTACTATCCCCTGTTAGCCATGAGGGTGCCTCCTGTGACGTGTCATGAGGATAAACATTGCAGTTTTGGTTACTGAAGCTCCTGTTTCCCTCCTGAAGACTGAGGAGAAGAATATATTCAAAACCTTCTCTATCTCTCCATCCTTTTTAACCAGATTCCCGTCCTCATTCTTTATGGGGCCAATATGATCTGACTCCCCTCTCTTACTAGTTATATACTTAAAGGATTTCTTGGAATTTTTTTTACTCTGCTCCGCTATGTGCCTTTTGTGTTCTATCTTAGCTGCCATGATTGCACCCTTACATTTCTTACTGCATACTTTGTAAAGTTGGAATGCTGATGATGACCCCTCAGTCTTGTATTTTTTAGAAGGCCTTCTCCTTTGCTTTTATATGCATTTTTACGTTGGAGTTAAGCCACCCAGGACTTTTATTAGCTCTTTTAAATTTATTTCCCATTGGGATGCACTGGCTAATACCCTTATTTAATAAGCTCTTAAAGCACATCCATTTTCCCTCCATGTTCATTGTTCCTAGGATTTCATCCCATGTAATATCTTCTAGCAAGGAGCGTAGTTTATGGAAGTTGGCTCTTTTGAAATTCAGTGTCTTTGTGTTCCCCTTTTGTTTCAAATTTGTGTGATTTATACTGAAACTAATTGACATGTGATCGCTGTTTCCTAAATTGCCCCTTATTTCCACATCTGTGATCAGGTTTGTATTGTTAGTAATCAGTAGGTCTAGTAACGCTTTGTTTCTTGTTGGTGCATTTACCATCTGATCATGTAATTGTCCTGCAAGTCATTTTGGAAATGGCAAGCCTTAGACGAATGGTGAGCCTTACGCCCAGTCTATGTCTGGATAATTAAAATCCCCCATTATAATGACACTTTCCATCCTTGCCACCATTCCAAACTGTGATAAGAGGTCCGACTCCCCCTCTTCCCTCTGGTTAGGGGGCCTATAGCATACTCCCAGTATTACTTTCCCCTGGTTTCCTCCCTTTGCAGCTCTAACCATAAGGATTCCACCTCCTCTGTTGCTCCATTAGTGATGTCGTCCCTCACATTCACTTGTACATCATTTTTGATATACAGGCACACCCCTCTCCCTTTTTACTCTCCCTATCTCTGCGATATAGGGAATACCCTTTAATGGTTGCCAGCCAATTATGAGAGCCGTTGAACCAAGTCTCTGAAATTCACAAGAAATCGAAATCCTCCTCATAGAATAGCATCTCTAGTTCTCCCATCTTGTCTGCCAGTGAACAAGCAATGTAGTTTTGTCTATACTATCTCCTTATTGGGTGTTCTTAGGTTGAAAATAGGACTTGTTGCTATACTTACCTGTGGTTTAGGTGCATTAGTCAACCTACCGCTAATGCCCCCAATACTACCCTCTGACATTTGTTTCACGCTGGCTATCTCTACATCTGGACCCCCCACCCCCCGTCGCCTAGTTTAAAAGCCCCTCTAAATTGTCCGCCATCTTCTCTCCCAGCCAATCTGCATGTAAGCTGGGGATTTAGCTTGGCTGCAATATAGAGGGAACCACACTGTTTGGTATTGTAAATGAAGTAACTTTAATTGCCAGATGAGCAGCAGTGGAAAATGAAATTTACTAAAGTGGAGTAAACAGTTCTCTTCTTAGCATATAAGGCACAGATTCACAGTTCATTCACCGAAGATACAGAATGCTGCTCAGTAAACTGGCACTGTAGTTATTATTCCTCTCTTCAGGCACATCAGTGGTATACAAGGCACATATTAATTACTTGCCATAGGCTGGTGTCCATAAGCAGGTTCCACCGATGCAGCAGAGATGATTGAACAGGGAAATACGCTGTCTCTGGTGATCTTCTATGACAAACACAGCAGCAGTGCTGATAGGCAGGACTCCTGAGGATCCCTGTTCTGTCCCTGCAGGCTGGAACACTCTCCCTGAGTAAGGCCTAGAATTCCCTCACAAGCAGTATAGCTTTCTCTCACTAGTTCCCCGGGCTCTCTGGAATGGTGGCTGGGCTCTGTCTTTTATACAAAGCTAACGGAAAATGGTGGACAAAATCTCAAGAGAACTTGTTCCCAATCAGAACATGAGGCTTCCCCAAAATGGCTGCTGGAGACAAGTTCAGGGTATGCTAAAGCCTCAACAGGATTTCAGAAAACAGCAGGAAAACACAAACATTGAAAATCTACATATAACATGACCTTTCTGCAGGAGAAAGTGAGTATGATACAATTGTATGTGAGGAGGAGAATGGCGCCAATAGTAAATGGAAAAACCTCAGACAAAATAACATAAAACAGTCCTGAAATACGGCTCATAAAGTCTATAATAGTGTCTCTAAAAATAAGTCCTGGGGAAAGAGCTGGGGTAGCGTGGTAATGATGAGCGGATAGGGGCAGCAACCCGATGAGTACAAGCAACTCTGCAAAAATAGAAATGGAAACAAGCGCGCCAGACCTAAGCGCAGTAAATCAAAAACCACAATTTATTTGCACAATAATGAGGATGGGTACTCACAAAGGACGGAACAAGAGAAAACATAACGTCCGTTTAGCTGAGAAGGCTATATCACGTCCATGCTGGGTGCCTGTGCTGGGGTGTCACTGGAGCTGTTCGTGGAGTCACCGATCGGCTGGCCAGTGTCGTCTGTAGACTCCATAGATGGTATGCAGCTCGTGTTGGAACGCACAAGGCGCCGGAAGTGTGAATAGCTGAAGTGCGGCGTCCCGGAAGTGACGTCAAAGGACGTGGAGCCAATAGGGTGACGCGTTTCAATACGTCTCGTATTTTCTTCAGACCCTGACTGGGAGGAAGGTGGATGGCTCTATTATAGGAGACCCAGAGGGAGGGACTCCCAAGTGGAACAAGAGAGCTCTTGTCACCCTATTGGCTCCACGTTCTTTGACGTCACTTCCGGGACGCCGCACTTCAGCTATTCACACTTCCGGCGCCTTGTGCGTTCCAACACGAGCTGCATACCATCTACGGAGTCTACAGACGACACTGGCCAGCCGATCGGTGACTCCACGAACAGCTCCAGTGACACCCCAGCACAGGCACCCAGCATGGACGTGATATAGCCTTCTCAGCTAAACGGACGTTATGTTTTCTCTTGTTCCGTCCTTTGTGAGTACCCATCCTCATTATTGTGCAAATAAATTGTGGTTTTTGATTTACTGCGCTTAGGTCTGGCGCGCTTGTTTCCATTTCTATGATACAATTGTATTCCCACTTCTCCTCTCAGCCAGCAAGACTGTCCTTTCACAGTTAACTGTATGTGAGAAGGCTACCTACATGCACCATCCCCATTTAGGTGCAGTTCATCCCTGCTAAAGAGCTGGTAACCGACTGAGAAGTCTGCCCAGTTCTCCAGGACCCCAAACCTCTCCTTTCTACACCAGCTCCTCAGCCACATGTTTACTTCCCTAGTCTCCCGCTGTCTCTCTGGTGTGGCTTGAGGTACCGGTTGTATTTCTGAAAATACTACTTTGGAGGTCCTAATCCTCAATTTAGCTCCTAAGTCCCTAAAATCTTTTTTTAGAACACTCCATCTTCCTCTGACTTTGTCATGGATTAGCATGTTACGGTTGTTCTGTCTCTAGGACAGAGAGCTAAACCTTCCTGCTCTGTAAACTTCAGATACCATATTTCTTTGATCTTAAATTCATTAGAAAAAGACAGGTGAAACTACAAATTAATAAAATAAACATCAATCAATAAAACTTTGCATATAATAAAGAAACAATGCTCTATAACACAGCATGGATAACAAGAACTCACTTTTTAAGCTCGCTGAGGGGTGATGAGAGAGATTGAAGAAGTATGCCTTACTGTCTTGCTGTAGATTCTTAAAATGGAAGCTGACTCACTTCCTCTAGAGAATTCTCCCAGAATGCACTGGTTCCTAACAACTTTATTAACACAGTTTAAGAGAATACAATATGTAACTATGCAAAACAGCAAAGCTATACCAGAAAGGGAACAATAGGTGGCGCCTGCACTCTGCATATAACTAGCTTGGTGTAAATCAAGAAAGCCCAACAAGTTATTTTAAGCATATAAACACAAGTAAACTGAATAGAAGCCTGGTGGGCGGAACACTCCCCGTCTGACGTCACAAACAGAGTCTTTCTGCAGAAAGCAACAGAACAAGTTCGGCCACTGGTCTTAGGAATACTTTGGCCTCATACTGTTGGAAGATCTTGACTTTACGGACATGCTTCTCCTCACTTGGCAGTACTCTGGTGACCTGATCTAAAGGCCACTTATTCCTTTGTGTCTGGCAATCTCTCGTGAGCACACCATCAGCAGGTTTAAGATGAGGTTTTTCAATGTGCCACTTTCTCCTTGGTTGAAGAGTGGAGATATATTGTTTCCTCCACCGACTCCAGAAGGTATTGGCAAAGGTTTGTACTTGTCTCCACTGACGTTTGTAAAGGTCCTTTTCACAAAACTCTCCAGCTGGAGCAACAACAAGGCCAGTCTTTTGAGTGAGTAACATAGCAGGTGTGAGAATCACTGGATCCTGAGAGTCACTTGAAATTGCCTGTTATCCAGGTCCTTACAAGCCATATTCTTCCATACCTTCCCACACTTCAACCCATTCAAACTCCTATTCCCTCCAACTCCTCCCTTTCTTCCAATATTCTCATCACCTTCTTCCTTTCACACCATTTCTCTCTTGTCACTTCATGTAAAACATTCATTTCTATACACCTTTCAATCCTCACATAAAACCACGGGGCATTAAAGCACACTGGCTTTCTCAAATCTATCTCACATAACTTAAATCTTCGCAATACACCCCCTCCCGCATACCTTACCATACATCCTGTCACACTTTCTTTTCCACTCAATTTCACACACATACTCACATACTTTATCACCAGAAACCTCTCAATGTTCACCAATCCTTTTCCACCATTCACCACACTTTTCATCACCTTCTCTCTCCGCAATTTCTCCATTTTCGAGGCCCAAAAGAAAACAAAACACACCCTTAAAATCTGCTTCAAGATTCTATCTGGTGTCGGAAACACATAGTATAAAAACAATAAAATTGGCAACACTACCGTTCTAATAATTAATACTTTCCCCTCTAACGTCAAAGCCCTTAAAGACCAGAAATCTATTTTTTTCTTTACCCTTGCCAATACATCTTGCCAACTCTCTCTACCATACAGATCCCCATCAAATTTAACCCCCAACATTTTCACACCACCCTTACTTAACTTCCAGTCACATTGTTCAGCTTCTCTCCACTCCCCAAAAAGCTTACACTCACTTTTCCCCATATTTACAACCTCTATCAACAATTCCACTCTCCTCAAACCCGTCATGCTACTACACATCACTGTCACATCATCCATATATCCAATTACTTTAAAATTCCTCCCACCACTCCCAGGCACCTCTATCCCTCTTACACATTTGTCCTTAACCAACATCTTTAACAATGGTTCAATCACACACACAAAAAGTATGGGGGACAAGGGACATCCTTGCCTTACCCCTGAACCAATACTTATTTCTTTCGTTAACCATCCATTCACCAAAGCCATACTCAATATACCCTTGTACAGACACTTTATCCACCCAATCACTCTTCCAGATATCCCCATTCTTTCTAACACTTTAAACATAAACTCATGCGATACCCTGTCATATGCTTTCTCAAAATCCACAGCCAACACAGCCACCTCCTGCCTCCTTTCTTTACACAGCCACAACACATCCCTCAAACCCACCAAGCTCTCTACAATTGAACTACCTGGCACTGCACACACCTGTTCCTCCCCAACTAACTTCTCCGCCACCGCACTCAACCTATTCGCCAATACTTTTGCCACAATCTTATAGTCTATATTCAATAACGATGTCAGCCTCCAATTTCTTAAGTTCCTCTTGTCCCCTTTTTATATAACAAAACAATCACACTTTCCAACATTGAACCAGACAATCTTCCATCCTCTAACACTTTCTTAACCACCTCATATACACACTCCCCAATCATATCCCAAAATACACAATAAAACTCAACTGGTAATCCATCACTCCCAGGTGTCTTCCTTTTCTTCATACCTTTCACACACTCATCCACCTCCTCCCTTTTTACGTACTCATTCAACATCTCCTTATCCTCCCTATCCAAGCAATCCTCCACCTGTTCCAAAACCTCACTTTCAACCTTCTTACCCCTCTTCCTTTCAGTAAATAAGTCAGAATAAAACTTCCAAACTTCCTCACACATCTTTTTATTCCCACTCACCTCACTCTGCTCCTTATACTTACTGGGTTTAGTAACACTTTAACTCCAACTATCCACAGTCCAGCAGCTCGTAAAGCTCCTTCAGTAAACAGTCGGCCCTGGTGTTTTGTTTGGTCATGGTAGTGTTGAATAAGTAGGCAATATGATGGTGACCAGGAATCACTATAGGATGTTTCTCTGAAGACTCTAACTTGCCTTCTTTTAAACAGCTCTCCTACTCTCAACAGGCCATTTTCATCAAGGATTGGATTAAGCTTCCTGAAAACACTGTCTTTAGGAACAGGTTTCTGGTTGGCAATGCAGTTACTTTATTTGGCAAAGACTTCTCTCTGTACAGCAGAGATTATCCTGTTTCTAGGTTGTTCTAGGTCAGCTACTGTGTAGACTTTTTTACAGTGGTGCCAACCTCTGCAGTTGTCATGGGTTAGTGGATCACTTTTGTAGGACTAAGCTATGTGGATTAGGCAAGTGATAGCTCGAACAAGTAACTTCCAGGCAGGCCTGTACTAGCCATTGGGACTACTGGGAGTTTCCCGGTGGGCCGATGGCTCAGTGGGCTGGTTAATGACAGTGGAACGGAGGTGAGTGGGCGGGGACTCCCATACCCTGTCCAGTAATAAACTAATCCCTTGCTGTGCAGCTGCTTAGAAAGAAAACTTCTCCGGACCCCCTGTATTCATTTGGGGCCAAGGGACAGAGTGCAGACTATTTCTTCACTTTTGGTGGATTAAACTGCCACAGTGCAATAAACTGGAGCCACCGGGAGCGCTGCGGCGGATTAATCCGCCTGAAGCGGAAAGTAATGAGATAGTCTGCTCTCTGTCCCCCCGGCCCCTGCTGAACACAAGGGGCCCGGCGATATTTTCTTTCTAAACAGCTGCACAGCGGGGGAATTGTTTATTGCTGGACAGGGTATGGGAGTCCCCGCCCGCCCGCTCACCTCGCCCCCAGCTCCAGAGGAACCACCTGCAGCCAGGACCTAAGGAGAAGAACTGCCCAGACCAGGTACTGGGGGGGGGAGTGGGGACTAACATTGATGGGCACTGATCAGGCTGCATTAATGGGCACTGGTGTGGCTGCATTAATGGGCACTGATCAGGCTGCACTGATGGGCAATGGTGTGGCTGCATTAATGGGCTCTGATCAGGCTGCATTAATGGGCACTGATGTGGCTGAACTGATGGGCACTGGTGTGGCTGCATTAATGGGCACTGATCAGGCTGCATTAATGGGCACTGATGTGGCTGCACTGATGGGCACTGGTTTGGCTACATTAAGGGGTGCTGATCAGGCTGCATTAATGGGCACTGATGTGGCTGAGCTGATGAGCACTGATCAGGCTGCGCTGATGGGCACTGATGTGGCTGTGTTGATGAGCACTGATCAGGCTGCACTGATGGGCACTGTTGTAGCTGCATTAATGGGCACTGGTGTTGCTGCATTATTGGGCACTAATGTGGCTGCATTAATGGGCACTGGTGTGGCTGCATTAATGGGCACTGGTGAGGCTGCATTAATGGGCACTGGTGTGGCTGTATTAGTGGGCACTGGTGAGGCTGCATTAATGGGCACTGGTGTGGCTGTGCTGATGGGCATTGATCATGCTGCATTAATGGGTACTGGTGTGGCTATGCCCTGTCCTATGCCCAATAGCGGAATTTTTTTACTTCTGTTTTTTTGCGCAATTCTGTATAGTTTAGATACTGTTTTTGTGTGTGTTTGCAAAATTAAAGTGGGCTGGTCTGGATGAAGTCCAGGGCCAAATTTTTGTCCCAGTCCAGCCCTGCTTACAGGTGGAGAATCTGCTAAAATAGTGGGTTTTAAACTGGTTGAGAAAAGTTCTAACTGAGGTAAAAACCCGAGGGCGGGTTTCCTGATCCTTGTCTACATCTATTAAACCAAATGTGGCAAAATCATTAGTGTTGCAGTCTGGACTGTGCAGATAGGTGGGGCCTGTAAACCATGAAGTACTTTCAAGGTGACTGGCTGCAACAGATCTGGTTGCTAAGTCTGCAGGATTGCAGTCTGTAGGCACAAAATACCATTGTTCTGGGTGGTTGGACCTCCTTATCCTCAACACTCTGTTATTGACATAAATGTAGACTCGTCAAGTTTCATTGTAGATGTAAACTAGAACTACTTTACTGTCCGTGTAGAACTCAGCTTCTTGAATCTGTATGTTTGTCTCTGTTGCAATTAGTTCAGCTAGCTATACAGCCAATACTACAGCACAAAGTTCCAATCTAGGTATGGTGCAGTGTTGCCAACCTCCTGCAGCATTTTTTACTGGCAAATCATGGAAAATCTTACTGGCGGAGCACATTTTTTACTGGCAACCTGAAAAATAACTGCACTCCTATTAAAAACCAAGACAATTGATATTTAAACACACCATGGAAACACTGACAATACCCATATCAAGTAGTTTGCCCAGTTTACACTTAAAAAGTCAGCACAGCATGACAAATTATCAGACCCTAATATTTATAGACAGTTCTAAAAATCACTGATTTGTACAAACTGTCAGTAAATTTACTGGCGGTTGGCAACACTGGTATGGTGTGTTCAGGGAGTGGTGCAAGTTTTGCTTTACCCATTACAAACCCGATATGGCATTGCCCTTTAGTGTCTATGGTCTTGAGGTAGGCTACAGCAGCAATTGCCTTAACAGGCAAACAGGCGTGGAACTTTGAGGCTAGATAGAGCTGTTAATGAGTCCTTCCACTCTACCCATAGGCACTTCCTGTACGTGGGGGAGAGGGATGTCTCAGTATAACGTCTCACAGGTTAAGTCTCTAAGTAGTGCTTTACCCCAGATGGTAACAGGTGCTGCAAAACCCATAGGGTCATACAGGCTGTATTAGGTTACCTGGGGTCAGGTGACAGATGTGCCCCACTGGGGTGCAAATAACACCCCTGAAGTGCAAAGTGCACCTCTAAGGTTGCAAAGCTCACCGTAAGGTTGAGAACCCTTAGCTGACTGCTGCAACTAGAGATCAGGATGATGCAGGGAAGCAGGACTGCTGGGACCCAGACACACATTGCACAGGGAGCTAGAGCATAGGTTTCCTCAGGGCGCGGAGTCTAAGAGCCAGAAGGTGTTCACTAGAGCCTCTGGTGGGGAGGATGGACTTGGTTGCACCTAGATCCAGGTCACGGCCCCCGGGGTCCCCCAGCTCACACTCACGGCAGGCTACAGGTGAAATGGAGAGAAAGCAGCAGTGCAAGATATCAAGAGTAGAGTTGAGCGAACCCGGACTGTAAAGTTCGGGTCCGTACCGAACTTTGGGGTGTCCGGGACCCGGACCCGGACTTTTCAAAAAAAGTCCGGGTTCGGGTCCGGGGTTCTGGTAATTTTAATGAAAAATTTTAAAAATGCTGTAAAAAAGCCCAGGAAGGTCCTAGAGGTCTGCAAAAAGAAGGGAAATGTGGGTAAGGGTGGGACAAGTGCCCTACAAAGAAATGGGGACAGTGAAATAACTTTAAATATTTTTAAAAAAATAAAAACATAAAAATGCAAAAATGGAGATCATCTTCAAAATGGGTCTGAAAAGTATTAATTAACATTAGAGGCCATAGAACTGTTCTAAAATCATCTTCAAACTATGCCCAAAAAGTATAAATAAGCCCAGAGTACCCATATCACTGTTCTGCAAAATGTGTGTATCACTTTAAATCAAACCGGAAATCAGTTCACTATGTGTGTAAAATTTTTCTTCACACTTATTTTCTACAAGTGACTAAAGGCCAAACTAAATTTCACTATGTGTGTAAAACGTCTTGTCACTAT
>BLSH010491248.1:157512-184119 GCA_018402905.1 Glandirana rugosa | reverse complement strand
GAGGTGGGGTCAGAGGTTAATTCCTTTGTGATAAATTCTCGTACACGACGTTCGGAGCAACGGCTGGTACATAACACACAATCTGAACACACCAACGAAGACGACACACGAGAAACAAACAAAGTCACATGGCTAGAGCCGAACAAGAAACTGGTAGGAACAGACGATCGCTGGGGCTAGAACCGCACGGAGGACAGACAAAGACAGACGAACATCGGGACTGGGAAACGAGAGGGTGACTGGTGGAGAACTAATCTCAACTCGCTTGAAGATCTTCAGGCCCAAGACGACCAAGACGTCTTGAAGCCCGTTCGGGACAAAGTTCGGGTTCTGTCCGGACCCGGACCCGGACTTTGTCCCGAAGTTCTGCAGAACCAGCAGAACCCGGACTTCTAGAAGTTCGCTCAACTCTAATCAAGAGGTGGTCAGTGGGAGAGCAAAGGGTCAGGGCTACAAGCAGACAGAAACAGACAGGAGGCACGCCAAGATCGGGGTCGCTAGCAGACAAGGATGGTCAAAGAACAAGCCGAGATCGGTACACTGAAACAAACAAAGAGCACACAGCAGAAGCAACCACACAAGTCTAACACACAATACATGGTCGGCAACGAGGCTTGCAGCACATGCTCTTAAATAGTGTTTCCTTAATTGGAGACTGGGGTGGAGTTCTACAGAGGGAAGATTACACAACCAAAGAGGTAAGCAAACAGACAGGACATGAATTGTACTACAGGTTCATGACAGGCTGTTTATGGTAGACAGAACACCTCTACAGGCAAAGGGCTTTTCCTCCGCATTTTCTTGGAAGTTAAAAGTGTCAGATTTTAAATCCCAAAGCAAACCAAGGCTGTGTTGTATAGGAAGTGAGTCTGTGCCCAAATCTAAGTCTTTTAACTTGCTAGAATGATCTTGGGCAGGAAAAGCTTCTATAACTTCCCTACTGTTGGAAGCAATCTTATGGAGTCTTGAGTTGGAGCGAGCAAGCATTGCCTGAGCTTTTTTGAGGAGACTGATTGCGGCTTCATTTGTTTGGATAGTGATTTCAAGGAGTCATCTACATAAAAATCCTTGTTCACAAATTGTCTGACATCTGACCCATACTCTGACTCTCCAACTCTAGCAGAGTGTCTGAGGCCATAAATAGCAACTGCAGGGGAAGGACTGTTGCCAAATATGTGCACCCTCATGCAGTATTCTGTGATGTCTCCAGAGCAAAGGGACCTCAAAAGGTTTCTGTGTTCTTCTTTAACAAGAAAGCAATGGAACAATTGTTGTATGTCTGCCATGAATGCAACTGAATCTTTGTGGAAGCGGAGGAGTACTCCTAATAGTCTGTTGTTACGGTCAGGGCCAGAGAGAAGGACATCATTTAGGGAGACACCCTCATGCTTGGCACTAGAGTCAAACACTACTCTGATCTGCCCTGGCTTCTTAGGGTGATAGACTCCATAAATTGGTCAGTACCAGCATTCCTCTAAGTCTTTGAGGTTTGGGGCTATCTCTGCATGACCATTCTTGAATATTTTCTCCATGAAGGAAAAGAAGTGTTCTCTCATCTCTGACTTTCTTTGAAGATTGTGTCTTAGAGATGTGAAGCGTTTATATACTTGCTCCTTGTTGTTAGGCAAACATTGTCATTATCTTCAATGGACATTGCTACCTGATTGTCCTCCTTTGCTCTCCTGAACACTTTGCATCCTACGTCATCTTGGTCACCATCATAGGTAGTGCTGTCACAGAGGGAACTTTTGAAAGGAAGAGGTACAGGGTTGCTGCGTGGTAGTTCCTTTATGAGGATGTGATTTTCACAGGGCTGGAAAAGAGAAGGACGACCATTCCTTAGTGTACTAGTGAGCAAGTTATTGACAGATGTTGGTTGTGTGCTCCTCCCAGGCAAACATCACCTATAATGATCCACCCAAGATCCAGTTTTTGGACATATGGGGAATTGTAAGCGTTCTTGCTTTGTGGGCTTGCAAGATATCTCTCCCTAGAAGCAAGATTATCTGAGCCTGATCATCTAGTTCATCTGGGATGTGCTATGTGATTCAGGTGAGTCTGGTGAAGTGCTGCATCTGGTGTGGGGATCTCAGATCTGTTGTCTGGGATCTGATTGCACTCTATTATGGTCGGTAAGGGTAGACATGTCTTAACAGCCATAGATACTATTTGTAGGCTGTCAGCCCTTCTCCTTGCCAGCTCCACTGTACCTGCACAGGTCCTAAGGGAGTAAGGACTGCTGGGGCCCTTAGTGTTTAGAAAGTAAAAAAACACAGATCTAGTTAGTGACTTATTAATATCATCATCCAAGATGGCATAGAGCTTGACTGCCTTGTCTCTGCATCCTTTTGGGTAAACTCTTACTAGACAGATTTTGGAACAAGATCTGCCACCTGTAATTGCATTGCAGAATTCAGTGCATTGTGAAGTGATTGCTATTGTGTCTGTACTAGAGTCCTTGGCCTCCCCGCCATGCTCATTTTCACTATGGGCAGACAGGAAGGTTCTTAGAACTGGTCCTGGGTGCAGAGCTGTGTTGTGATCTGTGCTGCTACACCCTGTACACTTAACACTGAGCTTACAGTCCTTGGCGAAGTGTGTTGATGAAAAGCAGCACTTGTAACAGACATTGTTCTCTTTAAGGAAGGCCTTGCGTGCGATCCCGCATGGTCTTTGTTCTGAAGGTTTTGCATTTCAGAAGGGGATGTGCCATCTTATGCAGAGGGCAGAACTTAGCAGGGTCACTGTCTTGATCCTTTGGCTGAGACGCCACAGATCTGTGGGAAGAAATGTTAGATTTGTGCACTGCTACTGCACCCTGTGTTGCTTAGGGCCAGAAGAAGTGACATAGGACACTGGAAAAATGAAGCTGGGATCATCTTTCGTTCCTGCTTGTATGTTTACAAAGTCCACAAACTCTCTGAAGGGTGGAAAAGGCACATTGTGTTTTCGTTTGTAGTTACAGCCATGAGTGACCCATCTTTCGTGCAACTCATAAGGAAGTTTTTGTGCTAAGGAGTTAAAGTGGTTGTCAAGTCATGACAACCACTTTAAACTACAGGTAAGCCTACAATAAGGCTTACCTGTAGGTCCAGGAAATACCTCCTAAACCTGTACGGTTTAGGAGATATCCCCTGTATCTGCATGTGGAGACGTCATCGGCACATGCGCACTGAAGAATCGGCACCCGGGGTAGCCCAGGGTGCCGTTTTTTCTGTATTTGTGCCATAAATGATGGCTCCCATGTGCATGCGCGGGAGTGACGTCAGCACGGCTCTGCCAATCACAGCGCTGGAGACCGCGCTGTGATTGGATGGAGCTGCAGACCCGGAAGAACGATGTCACCGGTCACAGCGGTGTGCCGAGACCACTGCAACAGCTTTGTTCTGAGGTAAGTGTTTCATAATGTGCTAGTATGCGCTGCATATTAGTTCATTATGCCTTTTGCTTTGCAGGTTTTTTTTTCTTGGAGAGGTGGGGGCGGCTTTACAACCACTTTAATACCTTTAGCTGAGTCAAAAGAAAAGCCAGGAAAGTCTCCTTCTGCTTTAGCAACTTATAACGCGAGTCACTGGTAACCCCTGCTAGGTATTTTGGGAAGTCCTCTATTCTTTTAAATAGTGTACTTTCTATAGCCTCTGGTGAGCCATAACATCTATCCAGCCTGTTCAAGAAGTTTGTAAGGCCTATTTCAGGGGGGTTTATATTAATGTCTCTGATTCTCTTGGCATGCTCAGCAGAATCGTTGCCAAGCCACTAACAAGGAGATCTATCTGTTCCCTGCAGGATAGATCTAGACCTTTGATGGTACTTTGGAAAGAAGATCGCCATGCTCTGTAATGCTGGGGGTGATCACTGAATTGGACAAGACCTTGGGTAACTAACTCACATTTTGCAAGGAACTTGGTAAGGTCTGCAGTAGCTTCATTAGCATTGGGGTAGGCTGCTGGAGTATCGTTGTGTGGTGTATAGACATACCTGGTAGAAGTCTCTTCTTTAGGCGGGCTGGGGTCATACTTTCATAAGGTTAGCAGCTTGTACCAGCTTGTTTCATACTCCCTTGGTGTTCAGTGCTTGTATGAAGGCTGAATATCTTGCTGAGTAGAAGGTTTGGTTGGAGCTGGATAACCTGGATCTCGGTCAGAATTTTCTTGCTTGTAGCACTGAGATTCGAGGTCGGCCTCCTGCTGCTTTTTTTGATGTGACTCCCCGACATCATATTTGATTTCTTGCTGTGGAGTACTTCTGGGTTTAGAGTGCTGGTAGACATAATCTGAAGTGCGCTGTATGGAATCTTGGTAGTCCTCCTCTGGACCCAGTATGCTGCTACCTACTCTTGACTCACCGTAGGCAGCTGCTTCTAATGCTTCTGCAATGGCGGCGGCAGTTTCTCTGTCCACTGCCAGCCTCTCCATGTCAGCTTCTAGGATAGCCTGCTGCATTTTCAGAGATGCCTCTTGCCGAGTTCAGCCTCCAGACGTAATTTTTTTTCTTGCTCCAAGCATACTCTTTCTTGCTCTCTCTCATGCTCCTGCTTCACCGTTTCTACATCAAGATGAGCATTTTCTCATCTGCAACCCTTGGTCTGCGAATGCAGCTCTGGCCCTCGCTGTTTCGGCTTTTGAACAGGTGATTGCTGCTGCATTTGAGACAGATGACTTGGATGAGCTTACTTGCGATCATGTTTTGTAAGAAGGTGCTTGACTGTGAGACATGGCTGTGGTGGAGAAGCTGTCCTGCTGTGTAGACACCGCTGTAGTGTCGAGTGCGGGGATGCTGCGTGACATTGTGCATTTCTGAGTAGCCTGGCTGCTTGCTTCACCTGCTGAAGGCCTGTTTCATCTACGGCATCTGACTGTATGGACACTGTGTAGCCATAGACTGTACAGTCTTCCCAAATCAGCTTTTCTTCACCTCAAAGGTCAGCAAAAATGTCACTGTTCTGTCTCTAGGACAGAGAGCTAAACCTTCATGCTCCATAAACTTCAGATACCATATTTATTTGATCTTAAATTCATTAGAACAAGCCAGGTGAAACTACAAATTAATAAAATAAACATCAATCAGTACAATTTTGCATATAATAAAGAAACAATGCTCTATAACACAGAATGGGATCACAATAACTCACTTTTTAAGCTCGGGGGTGGTGGGAGATTGAAGAAGCATGCCTTACTGTCTTGCTGTAGATTCATAAAATGGAAGCTGGCTCACTTCCTCTAGAGAATTCTCCCAGAATGTACTGGTTCCTAACAACTTTATTAACACATTTTAAGAGAATACAATATGTAACTATGCAAAACAGCAAAGCTAAACCAGAAAGGGAACAGTAGGTGGTGCCTGGGCTCTGCATATAACTAGCTTGGTGTAAATCAAGAAAGTTCAACTTGTTATTTTAAGCACATAAACACAAGTAAACTGAATAGAAGCCTGGCGAGTGGAACAACTGTGGCATTCCAATGCACTAATGCAATGCACATTGGAAGCGCATGTGTTGCAGTGCACCTCAATGCATACAGTAGTAATGCACTGCTGTTCCTTGTGGTGTGCTTCATATTTTGTCTGTGCTAGTGGCACTGGCAGCTAAATCATTTGAACACCTGTCTTATTGAAGCATACATTAAAATGTGCTAATGCAACGCAATAGAACAACAACATGCGATAATGCAACACAGAGAGGCTGTGCAACTCATGACAAATGTTTATACAAATAATTAAGAAAAGGATATACAACATCAGTTAATGAACCTAAAAAAGTAAAGTAAACTTGGCCAAAAAACATTATCCTTTCCGCTGAGTTGATAAGCTTACCTTTGACGTTTTATTGTCTATAGTGAAGGCCCCTAGCCTCAATCGACCACAAATGAGTGTCCCAATTATCTCTTCCTCTGGTTTGCTACTTTCCTTACTTCACTGATTAATGTCTGGTGTCACTGGTATCCCAGACCCAAGCTTCGTCCCAGGTATCCGCCACCTCCGGCCAGCCACGCAGCCCAGTAATAAGCTTCACGTTGTGCTGATCTCGGTAAGAGAGGTTTGGAAGTAGTGTGATCCATCATATGGGGCCTGGGGAAGAGCGCATTAATGACGGCGGCATCTCTGCTGTGCTCAATGCACAGTGAAATACTGTAACATCATATGATGCCTTCTTTTGCCAAGGGGTCTCCAGTGACCTGGAGTGTCTACTACCAGTGTATGTAAACAGATAAAGGAGACCAGGCATTAACTCCACCAATGCCAATTGCAATAGAATTCCAAGGATTGAGAATAAAATGATGAGAATGCTTGGTGTAGAGAAGAGTGAGGTATTAAAGTAGGTGTAAAACATAACCGACATTGGGGCCGGACACTGATGGCACTAAGGCCATGTTGCACTAATGTGCACATTACCACAATTCTTGGTAAAGCATGTGTAGCACCCTGGTCCTAAACAGGGCTGCTAACAAATTTAGTTGTACTAGGTGGTAACTAGCCTGGCTAATTGGTAGTGGATCCACTGATTTTTGCCCTAAGCCTGAGTCTGGTGTGTAGTCCCTCTCTTCTGTCACAAGGTGGCACTGCTGCTTTTGACATTAGAATGATGGATTACAGTTAGCACAGGTTATGAACAGATATGCTGTCTCAGCCAATCAAATAAAGAGCAGGTTCACTGGCGCTATTGTAGGGAAGTAAACTTACATAAGGAAGGAGAAGTAAACGTACTTCAATGTTCTCTCGTGGTCCATATAAGTAGAAACAGCTGATGTATTAAAGAGAAAGCTGTGCAGTGATATGCAGTGGTGTAGAGGTGACTTCCATCCCCAGAGTGTATCCGTGGACTCTGTAATTGAGAAGAGGAAGGAAGGGAGGTGCACCTAAGTGTAGTATGTTAAAAAAGTTTTATTGCACAGAAAGGATTGCACTAGGTATAATCACGCATGGATGAAACTGTCTGTGTCCTCCTCAGAAAGCTGTCATCTGTGTAGTTGTCTCCAGGGGTCCTCCGGGATGGACAGATGTGCTGTGAGTCCGGGGCTAGGTTCAAGGAGCCACCAGGGATCTGCAGTGATGACCGCATGCCAGCTTCCCAGGCGTGCACCGCGGGCAGAGCTCCGGCCTCCGGGACCGGAAGTTATGTCAGCAGATGTGAACAAGACGAGGAAAGGACAGGTGGTTGCAAAGGCTACGGGCTCAGAGCACAACAGCTCCTTCTACTGGCCTGGTGCACGCTAACAGTGTGCTGTGTTAAATAAGGAAGCGTGATCAGCCGTGGCTGTGGGACTACAATGCCCAGCCGTCCCTCAATCAAGCAAAAACATTAAAAGGCATACAAGATTTTCAATGGGAGGTTACATATGGTCATATGGCTAAAGTGGAACATTAAAACCATAAAAGCATGTAATTTACAAGATGGAAATAAAAACATTTTTTGTATCAAGAACAATACAGACAATTGATACGTCATCAATCAGTGGAACTCATATATGGAGGAGAAAAAAGGAGAGGCAAGGGAAAGGGAGAGGGAAGAGGAAGGGAGGGGAAAGGGGGGGGGATGGAAAAGGAAAGGGGGGGGGTGGGGGGGAAAGACCTGGGTGGAGGAGGGAGGAAGGGGGGCAGAGGGAGAGGCAGGAAAAGAGGAGAAGAAGCAAAGAAAGGGGAGACATATAATGATTACTTACTATGGATGGGCAATCTCCCCCAAAAAAACAAGTCCATCTCAGTTTTATCACCTCCCCCCAAGGAGACGGTAATTGAAAGGAAGACCATAAGGGTCTGCTGTCAATAGGAAGGGGAGATGCAAAGGTGAGTGGGAACAGCAAGACAAATGCAGAATAAACACATATAGGGGTTGATTTACTAAAGCTTGAAAGTGCAAAATTTGGTGCAGCTCCACACAGAAACCAATCAGCTTCAAGGTTTTATTGTCAAAGCTTGATTGAACAAGCTGAGGTTATTCATGCACAGCTGCACCAGTTTTTGCACTCTCCAGCTTCAGTAAATCAACCCCATAGTATCTTACAAGTGAGTACACCCCTCACATTTTTCTAAATATTTTATTCTATCTTTTCATGTGACTACACTGAAGAAATGACACTTTGCTACAATGTAAAGTAGTGAGTGTACAGCTTGTATAACAGTGTAAATTTGCTGTTCCCTGAAAATAACTCAACACACAGCCATTAATGTCTAAACCACTGGCAACAAAAGTGAGTACATCCCTAAGTGAAAATGTCCAATTTGGGCCCAATTAGCCATTTACCCTCCCCAGTGTCATGTGACCATCGTTGGTGTTACAAGGTCTCAGGTGTGAATGGGGAGCAGGTGTGTTAAATTTGGTGTTATCGCTGTCACTCTCTCATACTGGTCACTGGAAGTTCAACATGGTACCTCATGCAAAAGAACTCTTTGAGGATCTAAAAAAAAGAATTTTTGCTCTACATAAAGATGGCGTAGGCTATAAGAAGATTGCCAAGACCCTGAAATTGAGCTGCAGCACGGTGGCCAAGGCCATACAGTGGTTTAACAGGACAGGATCCAGAGCAGGCCTCGCCATGGTCGACCAAAGAAGCTGAGTGCATGTAAACTGCATCATATCCAGAGGTTGTTTTTGGGAAACAGATGTATGAGTGCTGCAAGCATTGCTGCAGAGGTTGAAGGGGTGGGGGGTAAGCCTGTCAGTGCTCAGACTATACGCCGCACACTGCATCAAATTGGTCTGCATGGCTGTCGTCCCACAAGGAAGCCTCTTCTAAAGGAGATTCACAAGAAAGCCCACAAACAGTTTGCTGAAGACAAGCAGACTAAGGACATAGGCTACTGGAACCATGTCCTGTGGTCTGATGAGACCAAGATAAACTTATTTGGTTCAGATGGTGTCAAGCGTGTGTGGCGGCAACCAGGTGAGGAGTACAAAGACAAGTGTGTCTTGACTACAGTCAAGCATGGTGGTGGGAGTGTCATGGTCTGGGGCTGCATGAGTGCTGCCGGCACTGGGGAGCTACAGTTCATTGAGGGAACCATGAATGCCAACATGTACTGTGACATACTGAAGCAGAGCATGATCCCCTCCTTTTGGAGAATGGGCCGCAGGGCAGTATTCCAACATGATAACGACCCCAAACACACCACCAAGGTGACCACTGCCTTGCTAAAGAAGCTAAGAGTAAAGGTGATGGACTGGCTAAGCATGTCTGCATACCTAAACCCTATTGAGCATCTGTGGGGCATCCTCAAACGGAAGGTGGAGGAGCGCAAGATCTCTAACATCCACCAGCTCTGTGATGTTGTCATGGAGGAGTGGAAGAGGACTCCAGTGGCAACCTGTGAAGCTCTAGTGAACTCCATGCCCAAGAGGGCTATGGCATTGCTGGAAAATAATGGTGGTCACACAAAATATTGACACTTTGGGCCCAATTTGGACATTATCACTTAGGGGTGTACTCACTTTTGTTGCAGGCGGTTTATACATTAATGGCTGTGTGTTGAGTTATTTTGAGGGGACAGCAAATTTCACTGTTATGCAAGCTGTAAACGCACTACTTTACATTGTAGCAAAGCGTAATTTCTTCAGTGTTGATAGAATAAAATATAGAATAAAATATTTACAAAAATGTGAGGGGTGTACTCACTTTTGTGAGATACTGTATGTTATAATATAGTATGTATCTCTATCTCTTCATTCATAGCCCCAGGAGTGAGGATATTCAAAGAGAAGATCCAAAAGGTTTCTTGTTGACAAAGTCGTTTGTAACGTTCTGCAGATGAAAAAGTACTCGGGATGGCCTCAAGCACCCACACTTTTAGGCCAACCGTGGACTTTTGGTGTTTCTCCAGAAAATGTCTCGGTACACTACGTTTTTCACACCCCTCTTCAATGGACCGGCCGAATGTCCAATGTTTGCCGGCTTGTTGGTAAGTGTGGTCTGTAAAAAGAGATCCTCCATTAGTATAGACCAATGTTTTGTTAGTATACTTTCCATGTTATGGTACCTATCATGAAACTGCGTTGTGAAACGAAAATCCTGGATTTCTTTGTTGTCTGAGGTAGTGGGTGGAGGGGATTGGTTTTGTTTGAAGGCTTCAGAAATCAGTTTTTGGTGGATACTTTTTGTTGAGAAATTTTTGGCTGAGGAGTTCGCCCTTTGTCAGATAATCTGGATCTCTAGTACAGTTTCTGCAAATTCTATGGAATTGTCTTTTTGGGATGTTATTGATCCATTTCGGATGGTAGCAGCACCAAGTTGAGGTTCTGCCTGAGGGAGAACCAGCCCAGCGGTAAAGGAGAAGCAGTTGCCACAAAGGGACGACCACTCCTGTTACCAGAGGCAGGTGTAGAGAGGATTGAGGTCTGAAGAAGTACCAGAGCAGCCCTTTTACTAGCTGGGAATGGTGAAGAGGTGGGAAAGCTTCAGTAGTCTCATCCGGGAACCCAGCAGGAGGCGTGGGTGCACTTTGAAGATATACACAGCGGGTAGCTGTGAGTCAAGTCAGGGACCCAGCGGGAAAGCGTGGGTGAAGCTTGAGTGATCTACAGTGGAATACTGTGAGATGTGAGCAGAGATCTACAGCGAGATACTGTGAGTTGCGTTTGCAGATCTACAGTGAAGTATTGAAAGTGAAGTGTTGCTATAGGAGACAGCAGTTGCTACGGAAATACAGATTGCTGCATTCAGCTTAAAGGCCTTCATTCTGTATTGCTGTCAGCCTATTTCTATTTTTGTCTGCGGAGTCTGCTTGTTTGCATATTGCATTTGCCTAAGGGTGTCCTGGCCCTAACCCTCTCTCCCCCAGTTCTTGTTAAGAGACGATAAATCTTTTTTTGTTCTTTTCAAAAGTGAGTGGTGCCCAATCATTCCAGCTTGCACTACACCCACCATGCCTAGTAACCTGCACCCTGTGGAGGAATGTCAGCTGCCCCTGACTCTGGAGGTCACCATTAGGCCTTTGGAGGTTGGGGGCATCTCTACACATCTAATATACATTGCTGCTTTGTGGGTCCATTAATTTTTAATGGTAACCCGATGCACTAAGACTATGCATGATAGTGCATTGCTATATATTGCACGCCAAAAAAGAGGACCCTGTGTGATTTTACGCATGTTAGCGTGCCCATTCATTTTGATCTCATGACTCTGGTCAACGGGAAAAATAGAGGGGTAAATCCTCCCAGAATAAACACAGACAGCAAAAAAATAATTAACAGAGGACCTAACTCTTCCCCATTCTATCCAAAATAAAAATAAAAAAAACGAAAAAAAAAAAGTTTTTCCTTTACAATATACATACACTTTAGCCTCTTCAATACCAGGCACTTTTACCCCTTTCCTGCCCAGGCAATTTTCCAGATTTCAACACTGTCTCACTTTGAATGACAATTGCACGGTCATGCGACACTATACCCAAACTAAAATTTTATCATTTTATTCACGCAACTAGAGCCTTCTTTTGGTGGTTTTTAACCACCACTGGGTTTTTTATTTTTTGTTAAAGAAATATAAAACACCGAAAAATAACAAAGTCTTTCTTTGTTTATGTTAACATTTTGCAAATAAATTATCTTTCTTCATAAATGTAGGCCAAAATGTATTCTGCTACATTTTCTTTGGTGAAAATAACCCAAATCATTGTGGCTTCTCCACCTCCCCTGCAAGGTGGAGGCCGTGACACAAGGCTCTTTTCCTTACACCGCTCCTCACGGTTTGACCATTCCACCTATCCAGTGAACAATTTCTGGTTACTTTACCAGCACCTGAGAGACAGGAGATTACTGTTCATTTGAATGCTTACTTTGACTATACTGGGTAATGGCAGACCTAGAGTGAACCCATATGGACTACTCTATGCACTGAGGGAGTTGGTGACAGCTGATTGTAGAATGACCATTGTTATTTCTATTTCTATTTATCCGGAGCTCGCGTTGTAGCTCTATTTTTCTGAAGAAGCGGGTTTTTTGTACCTGTGAAACACACCTGTGCTGAAGTGAAGTTACCGCGAGCCAGTCACCACCTAGTTGCAGTAGGGTGATGATGAATGTATAATATTGTAGCGGTATCCCAGTAGGGACTGCTGAGTGTTGTGGTCCGTCTTTCACCCTGCCCAGCCAGGGTCATGAAACAGACCTTGCACTTGTTTTTATATTTTTATTGAGGGGTATTGAACTTGGATGGGGTAAGGGAGTATGAGATGCCCACTTGATTGAACTGTAAATATACATAGGACTCAACATATATACACCTCCACTCTTCTCTCCAGCATATCACTTGCTGCAGACCATTACTTCTCAACATCACCAGCACATAACTTTCTTGGACTTTCCAGACCAACTAGCATTGAATTGTAGGACCTGGGACTGACTCCACTAGGCCTAAGGTAAATGCCTTTTGCAAGCAGGGACCGCGGGACCCTTTGGTGTACCAAAAAATGTAGATAAGTCCCAGTGCTAGCTGTCTATCGATGTGGATACTGCTCCCAGCTCCACCTCTTCAGGCCCTGCCAGCCCTACTGGCTGCAGCTGTCTTTCTCCACTGCTCATACCTCCACAGTCCACACTTCTGGTTCTGCACTCATCCCAGACTGCGCTCTTCCAGTCCTTCCAGGCATGCCTCCCCAATCCTCCTTTCTGGTTCTGCACCCATCCCAGACTGCTCTCTCCCAGTCCTCTCAGGAGTGCCTCCCCACACCTCCCGACTGTAATCACTCACCAGCCCTCTGGTGAGCCACAGACTGCGACCTGTTGTTCTTCTCCTGGAGACTTGCCTGCCAGTGCTCTCTCCGGCTGTCCTCTCCTTGCTCCTGTGCTTCCAGTCAGGACACCTCCACGTGTTCTTAGAGGATCCCGTCCACACCCGAGCCCAGGCCCAAGGTCACTCCCCTCCTAGACTCCATCTCTTTCACCCAAACAACTCCTCCACAGCTGGGCTGACCCTAGGTAATTTAAGGAGGCCTACCCCCAGCCAATCCAGCTTGGGGATTGGACAGGCATCCTTAGAATACCCCAGATAGCTCCACCCCTTCTCCCCTCCTCTCTTTCCAGAAAACATAAGAACATTCTGGAAAGAAGTGGGAGGTGCCAGTGATGCTACCCATGAGTCACCCAGCCCTAAAAAATGTTTTTAACTTTTTTAAAAGAAATGTTATTACTTTTTTTTTATAATATTTTTTAACACTCTGTTACCAGAGAAATATAATGTTACTATATTAACATTGTACCACTCTGGGGAAGTGATCAGGATTTTTTTTAACACAGTGCATTTCATTGCTATATGCAAGCATTTTACTGCACAAAATCAATTTATTTAGCTTGTTTTATTGTGGTTAGCTGTGATTGGTCACAGCTAACCACATGATACAGATGGGCTGTGCTTTGCCCTGTCTGTACCATGTGATTACTGTTACCAAGCATGAAAAGAAGCAATCCATTGTTTACAATTGTCATGTGATCTGCTAATTGGTCACAGTGATCACATAGTACTGGCACCGAGCCGGTACACTGATCAGTCATTGGCTGGCCCCACTGGTGTAGTCTGCCAGCAGATTCATCTGCTCAGCAGGGAATCTCTCCACCGATCCCCGCTGAGCAGGCGGATGACACAGCCTGTTGTTCTATATGGTCTGTTGCATAGAAACAGACCGCCTGCCCGTTTCCATCTGACTGTTTTCAGTAGATAGGATTGGATGTGGGACACATACCTGTTGACATCTGCCACACCATAGAGAGCAATGGATGGTCCGATTGGGTCCGATTGACAAGTGGATCCAATCAGTCCATTCGTGTGAAAGGGGCCTTACTATGCAATGTGTCAGTTTTTACTCCTTTGCAGGAATTGCTTCTGTCTGAAGAGAGCCCTGTGTTGTTTACCAGCACAGGGCTCTCCTCTGTCATTCGGTCAGCCGATCAGCAGGTCCCGGTCATAAATCATTAATTCAAACCAAATATATAAGCGCTCAACCCAAATGAAAAAATCTATTCAAACATATGTTGATCACAAATATTAAAAATATGTTGATCAGTCCACAAAGTGTGATGGTCATAAAAAAATTCAATAAACCAGTGTATATGTATAAAACAACTTCCACTAAAAAGGGGGTTAAACCAGTGTCCATATAAACTCCTTTAAAATGGAGAGTGGAAAAATGAAAAAAGGAATATAATCATATATGCAACAATTTATTTCTTTGCTGAGGAAGGTATCGACTAGTGTCCCAATGACTGACTTCCCAATACCAAAGGAGCGTGACGAGTGATGGGCAACAAACGATGAATAGTGAGCAAAACAAAGCTTCAGTAGGTGCCCCACCAATCAATATTCCTTGCTTACCAGAGCTGTCGGATCTCAGGTTATAGAGAGCAAAGGAGCCTCTAAAAAAATATTCAGTATATCAGCCGTTTAGGGAAACTGCAAGCTGGCGCTGCTCTCTCTTGTATGCAGGTGATCCACTGCACAAGCTCAATTTGACAGGGCACGAAGTACAATTCTCACAGCTGCGACTTCACTTGCTGGCTGGAGGTGTAGTGACATCACACAAACCGGTCCTACATGACACGGACCACCTCAGAAAAATAAAGATAAAATATGTATATATATATAACTGTTTAACCACTTCATTACTATGCACTTGGAACACTTTGCTACCAGACCGCGGCGGCTTGTTATCCTGAGGACGTCATATGACGCCTAGTCAGGGTAACTGAACCACTTCCCGGCCGTCATTCTGCATACGGCGGTCGGGAAGTGGTTAAACCATCCAATGAAGATGAGATGCATCCAATAATCCCCACGCGTTTTGTGCATTTAATCCACTCTTCAGGGCCAAATGCATTAAATATCTGTGAAAAAACACAAATTTATAAAATAGAAAATAATATTGTATAAAGCAATCTAGCCAGGATGCCTGACAAAAAAGACTACTAACCAAAGGTGGAAGAGTACTTATAGCCATTGGGTACTTACATATGAGCTAAATATGAAGTGGTGAGATTGCAAGAAAAGCTCCAGCCACCATATACTTCCCCAGCAACCATAGAACCTCCTTCCACAACAATAAATCCCTCAGCAGTCAGCATCAGTACATCCTCCAGCACCCCACTTGCCATTACATACATTCAGTGCTGGAGGTGCCGAAACTGCGTTCCTGCTGAAAAAAAGCCCTGCTGGTAGGTGATTGTGCCTGTATGAGCCACCCTGCTGCAGTAAATGTACCGCCGTATGCAGAATGACGGCCGGGAAGTGGTTCAGTAAATGCACTGCAGCGGGTTGACAAGCGGTTATTGGAGGCTTTATCCCACCCAAAGCTCTACAAAGTCCTCTGAACTCCAGGACCCAGAGGAAAGATTATTACAGCGGAGTTCCAGTCTGGGTGAAAAAAGATTAAGGCCTCATACACACGGACGTTTCTAAAAAAATAAACAAAACGTCGGGCCCGACGTCAAGGAAAAAAAGTCGGCGTTTTTCGGCGTTATGCATCGGCGTTTTTGAGCGTTAGTGAGCGTCGGCGTCAATAGGCGTTTTTTAAACAAAATCATCCCTCTGCTATTTTTCAGCCTAAAAACGTTGGCGTCAAAAAATGCCGGTATAATAATAGGTGGCGTTTGTTGGCATATTGTGGCGTCGGCGTCACAAAATGCCAAAATGTTACAGCCTCAGAACGCGATGGCTGTGGGTTCTAGTTTCAGCTCACTAACACCGACGTCATCTACCGCTCAAAAACGCCGACGTTTTTATGGGGCCATTGACTAACATGGAGAGCTGCAAAAAACGCCAGAAACCGCCGACGTCAAAAAACGTCCGTGTGTATGAGGCCTTAAAGTCAGCAGCTGCAAATACTGTAGCTGCTGACTTTTAATATAAGGACACTGTCCAGGTAACCCGTGATGTTGGCACCCAAAGCTGACCTGTCCATGGGCTCTGGGTGTAGGCGCCAACATCCTTACTAAGGGAAACGGGAAGTAAAGCCTTGCGACTTCACAGCCTATTTCCTACTGCGCATGTGCGAGTCGTGCGCTACTTTCTGAATGGTCCTGTCATCTGGAACACACACAGGTCCCAGAAGGTGAAGGGGGGAAGGAAGAGGGTCTGGATAAAACAGTGGAAGTGATGTACCTCGCCGCGGCACCATGGAACAGAAGAAAAAAAAAATCAAAAATGAGGGAGGGTGGGGAGTGCATATATTTTCAAAGGAGTTCAATTATTGCCTGGAACTCCGCTTTAAGATGATAAGAAAACAAAATGCTTTCTCTACATCCGCCATCAACCATATGTATGTGAGAAACCTAAGTGACACATATACACTGTGTCTACAATCTTGCCAGCCAGTCTCTCACAGAAAAAAAAAAATGCTGTTTTTTGTTTTCGGCTTTGATCAGTGAGTGCTAATCTTGTATCAAGCCTGGACAAGTATGGAGGCAGGTTCTCTAGTGGCAGAGCACTGGCGTCTCATAATAATTCAGGTACCCTTCAGCAAACTAGCTATTACCTCCACTGGATGCAGGCAGTGGAGTGAAATGAAGTTCAAGGTCGTCGGCACCTGAGGGGTTTGTTCTGCAGTACTGGAACAGCAAGATCTACAAGAACAAGCGTTCTCTCTACAAAACGTGACATTCTGAACTTAATCCACTGCAATGTGGAACCGTCATGGCAACATAGTTTACAGTGCAACTTGTACATTGTTAACCCCTTGCATCGCTTCAGCTGAATAGGAAACAAATCAAACCAGACATTACTACAGACGCTCTTCCCTTTTAAAAGTGATTTCAATGAAGCCGTCAGCCATCATCCTTCTGAAAGCAAACACGTGGGCTTCATCAACATAGGAAAGCGGTGGCGGAATAACAATGCAGCTACCTCGAGCATGCACGCTTAAAGGTGGGAGCCAGGCAAACAGCTAAATACATAGATCAAATACATATAAAGTAACTGCTTTACTCAATAAAGGGCTTATATTTCTGTCCATCCAGTCCTGAGATTTACACAACCCTACACCCCAGCTTAGCCAGGCACACAGTGCCTTGAAAAAGTATTCATACACCTTGAAATTTTCCAAATTTTGTCATGTGACAACCAAAAACATAAATGTATTTTTTGGAGATTTTATGTGATAGACCAACACAAAGTGGCACATTATTGTAAAGTGGAAGGAAAATGATAAATGTGTAGCACCCTGGGTTGAGACGGGATGCTGAAAATTTAGTTTTGCTAGGTGGTAACTATCCTGGCTGATTATTGTAGAATCTCCTGATTTTTCTCTCCAATTCCATGTTTGGTCCATCTCTCTCAACCCTGCCACTGGGTGGCATTGTCATTCCTGGCACTGTACTGACAAGGTGTAAGTGAACTTGGAATGCGAGTGGATAGGTTGTTCTAGCCAATGGGAGGGGGTTTTCTTTGGCCCCATGGCCTGCTGGGAGAGCCTATTAATTTGGGAGGAGTCAGGTTATTGGGGTTTAGTGCCACCTGGCCGGCTGTCTGGGTGGACATGTGTTAAAAGCTCCCGGCTGCTAGGCCAGAAACCTGGGGCCTATCCAGAAGTTCCTGGGAGTTAGGCAGTCTGAGGGCTAACCAGGAGAGGAAGGAGCTGCAAAGGTTGGGGCTTAGCGTGAGGAAGCCTAACCAAGTCTTGTGGGTTCTGCCAGCTGGAGAACCCCTCCTTGCCTGAGGTGTAAAGGACACAGTCGCCAGTCGGGGGATTGCCATTCCTATCGCCAGCAGCAAATCGTGAGCCAGGGCCAGAGGTAAAGGGGAACTGTCGCCATCAGAAAGGACAACACTCCTCTTATTACAGTCTGGAGGGCATAGTTGAGAGAGAGCACCAGAGCAGCCCTTTTCGCCAGACGGGGACAGTGAAGAGGTGGGAAAATCTCAGTGTAAGTCAAGCTAGGGAGCCAGTAGGCTAAAGGGGTGACGCTTGCAAGAAGGTTCAGCAGGTGAGCTGAGTTGTTGAGGAAAAAGGCCCAGCAGGTTAGCGTGGGTGAAGTTCAGAAGACACAGTGGTTGGCTGTGTGGAGCTCTGGGAACCCAGTGGGAATTGAAGCTGCAGCGGGAGGCTGTGAGATGGAAGCCAGTTCTGCACAACAGGGATACCAAGTTGGTATGTGTTAGATCTGAGTTGAAGTCAAGTTAACTAAGGAAATTGCTCCAAGTTCGCTTTTTAACAACACGGTTCTGAACTTTGAAGCTACTATATTGTTCTGCTAAAAGTCTTGGAATCTGCAAGAGTGCTGTTGCACTAGCTCTAAGGGTGTCCTGGTCCTAACCCTCTCTCCCCAGTTCATAAACAGAAAATAAATCCCTTTCAGCATTCTCAAAGTGTCTGGAGCCCAACTTTATTCTACACTGCATCACACCCACTATGCCTAGTGGGCATGTGAGGATGGATGTCAGCCTTCCCTGACTCTAGAGGTCACCATCAGGGCTGCAGAGGTCAGGGCCCTGGCTACAAATGGTTTTCAAAATATTTTACAAATAAATATCTAAAAAGTATATTCAGTCAATAGTTTGTAGAACCACCTTTCGCTGCAATTACAGCTGAAAGTCTTTTTGGGGATGTCTCTACCAGCTTTGCAAATCTAGAGAGCGACATTTTTGCCCATTCTTCTTTGCAAAATAGCTCAAGCTCTGTCAGATTGGATGGAGAGCGTCTGTGAACAGCAATTTTAAGTCTTGCTACAGATTCTCAATTGGATTTAGGTCTGGACTTTGACTGGGCCATTCTAACACATGAATATGCTTTGATCTAAACCATTCCATTGTAGCTCTGGCTGTGTGTTTAGGGTCATTGTCCTGCTGGAAGGTAAACTCCGCCCCAGTCTCAAGTCTTTTGCAGACTCTAACAGGTTTTCTGTATTTTTCTCCATCTATCCATTTGTCTCCATCCATCTTCCGATCAACAACAACAGTTTCCCTGCCCCTGCTGAAGAAAAGTATCCCCACAATATGATGCTCCCAGCGCCATGTTTCACTGGGGGGATGGTGTATTCAGGGTGATGTGCAATGTTAGTTTCTGCCACATATATACGGGTTGATTTACTAAAACTGGAGAGTGCAAAATTTGGTGCAGCTGTGCATGATAGCCAATCAGCTTCTAACTTCAGCTTGCTCAATTAGGCTTTTACAAAAAAAATCTGGAAGCTGATTGATTTCTATGCAGAGCTGTACCAGATGTTGCACTCTCCAGTTTTAGTAAATTATCCCCATAGCGTTCAATTTTGCTCTCATCTGAGAACCTTCTTCCACATGTTTGCTGTGTTCCCCACATGGCTTCTCGCAAATTGCAAACAGGACTTCATTCTTTCTTTCTTTCAACAATGGCTTTCTTCTTTGCACTCTTCCATAAAGGTCAGATTTGTGGAGAGCACGGCTAATAGTTGTCCTGTGGACAGATTCTCCCACCTGAGTTGTGGGCCTCCGCAGCTCCTCCAGCTACCATGGGCTTCTTGGTTGCTTCTCTGATTAATGTTCTCCTTGCCCGGCCTGTCAGTTTAGGTGGACAGCCATGTCTTGGTAGGTTTGTAGTTGTGCCATACTCTTTCCATTTTCAGATGATGGATTGGACAGTACTCCATGAGATGTTCAAAGCTTGGGATATTTCTTTATGACCAAACCCTGCTTTAAACTTATCCACAACTTTATCCCTGACCTGTCTGATGTGTTCCCTGGCCTTCATGACGCTGTTTGCTCACTAAAGTTCTCTAACAAACCTCTGAGTGCTTCACAGAACAGCTGTATTTATACACATGTAGCCAATGGCCCCATGGGGGTGGCTGGTTAGTGTGGTTCACCTGTTCACAACTGCCCTCAATCACACTCCTACTGGCATCCGGAATCAGAAAACAGGCTTGTTCTTTGTTTTTATTTGGGGATTGAACTTGGATGGGGTTTGGGGTAGTTATGGGATCAACAATTCTGTACACGGGACAACAATATGTCCTTTCCAGTATATACACTCCTCTCCAGCTCACTTCTTGCTTCTTTCACAACTCCTGATTCCTCTCTCCTGCACAACTCTTACTTTGCTCTGATGAGACCTGGAAGGAAATTTACCATGCCTCCAAACAGTCTTGTTCGGCCTAGCTAGCAGATGTGAGACCGGATGTAGATTTACCAGGCCTCCGGACTGCCCTTTACAGGCATGGGGTTGAGGTTCCCCTTGTGTAGAAAGGTAGTTTGTTGGTGCTAGCTAGCCACGATGGACTACATCTCCCAGCCCATCTGCACACTGTCCATGACACCAGGTCCCAGACTCCTCCTGCACCTCTCCAGACTGCCTTCCTCCCAATCTGCTTGTGCATCTCCATTTCCCTGGTCTGTGTTACTCAGCGACACCTGTTACTTGTAGTTCCTCCAGGAGATCTCTCTGTTCTCTCCTGCTGTCCTCCTTCCGCTCACCCTTGTGCCTCTCCACCAGGATCATGCTCTCTCCTCCTGGCCACACCCAAGCTCTCCCAGTCCGAGGTCACCTCCCCAGACTAGGGGCTCCCTCCAGGCCCTGACAGCCCCCACACTATTCCATCTCCGTCACTTCCACCCAAACTCTTCTACCCCCACTGGGCAGACCACAGTATTTAAGAAGGTATACCTCCTGCCAATCCAGATTGGGGATTGGTCAGGGCTACTTAACATACATAAGAAAGCCTCACCTCCTCTTCCCATCCCCTTTTCCAGAACTTTCTGAAGAAGAGGGGAGGGGTAACCAAGGGGCGTTGCTTCCTGCAGTCTTCAGTCCTCCCTAGGCCACTTCCCTGCCCAGAATCAAAACAATCAGGCAAAGTCAGACCTGACTAAATTTACTTACTCTAAGGCCCCTTTCACAGGGGCTTATCAGTTTGCGGAGTCAACTCTGCTCATCAGGGATTGATCCGCTGATCCCCGCTGAGCAGGTGGATGACAGATCTGTCTCCACTCACTGTGCAGAGACAGATCTGTCAGAGCCCCGCTCTGCTCTATGGAAATCAGATGAAAATGGATCCATCTTTCTATCCGATCTGCTCCGATCCGATTCTACAGACGAATGGAAAATAGGGTTTCCATCCATCTGGATTTCATGGACAGGATCGGATCGGAGAATGGTGGATGTCAGCGGATGTCAGGGCTGCATGGCGCGTACGATCAGGTCTGCCTGAAAAATGGACAGGCGGACCTGAATGGAATGCTGTGTGAAAGGGGCCTAACACCAAAAATCCTCCACTAGCACCAACCTAATGTAGAGGGTGCTATACACACATTTCATTACACACAGGTGGACTCTATTTACTAATTAGGTGAATTCTGAAGGCAATTGGTTACACTAGATTTTAGTTAGGTGTATCAATGCAAAGGGGACTGAATACAAATGCATGCCACACTTTTCAGATATTTATTTTTTAAAAAATGTGAAAACCATTTATCATTTTCCTTCCACTTCACAATAATGTGCCACTTTGTGTTGGTCTATCACATAAAATCCTAAAAAAAAACATTTAAGTTTTTGGTTGCCATGTGACAAAATGTGGAAAATTTCAAGGGATATGGATACTTTTTCAAGGCACTGTATGTCACCACTTTCCTTGATACTGTAAATCTGGCAGTGCATCTAACTCTACCCTCTTCTCAGATTCACAAATTCCAAAGGGGTCCATAAAGTGGAGACACCATAAGACAAGAAGTGTGTCACTAGCAGGATTACCAGGTGGAAAAAACAAGGAAAAAAACATTTTAAAAAGGAAAACTAATGCAGCCACCACATTAAAAAAACTGGTAAATGGAACCATATATATTTTTTTGGTTTAAACCACTTTAAATCACCCTATCAAAAGTCAGCAGCTACAAAAAGTGTAGCTGCTGACTTTTAAGAATCAGACGGCGCCAGCATCACAAGTGTGGGTGCCCGGCTTTGGCTTCAAAGCCGGGTACGCATAGGGTTGCCACATCATCCCTTTAATCCAGGACACATATTAATTACACAGGTTCTATGGCTGATTAAGTTGGTAATTAAACTCACTTGGTGCCTCATCTGCATTAAATTAGCCACAGAACCTGTGTAATTCATATGTGTCCTGGATTAAAGGGATGATGTGGCAACCCTAGGTATGCACTGAGCATGCGTGAGCAGCGACACGCTTTGTGATTGTATCTTCTGGGACCTGTGACGTGTCCCATAAGATTGCCAAGAGGGAGGGGGGAAAGGTGAACTTCCTTCCTGTGCTGCGGAGCCAGGAGATTAAGTGCAGCGGTGACCCTGTGAAAACAGGGTCCCCGCTGCCCCCCCAAAAAATGACATGCCAATTGTGACATGTCAGGGGGGCACCTTCCCTTAAAGCGGAAGTTCCACCTTTGGGTGGATCTTCGCTTCAATGTCATAAGTGAGATTAGGTCTGCTATAGGTTTCTCAAAAAAAAATCTTATTTCTGAAGAATTATTTAGTCAAAATGGTCATTTTTAACAAATTGCAGTTTGCAGGCATTCACCCAGGAAGTGGCGCTCTTCTATAACTTAAGTTAAGGTTCATTTTGCTGTGCAGCCCTGTCCAGGTACTTAAAGTTTCCAATTTCAGCATCCCGAGGTAATGACATTTTGCGAAGCTAATGACTTGCACAGTCTGAAATGTAATGTGTGCTTTAGCTGTTGTTTAATTTAATTCTCTGAGTTGAGCGTCTCCGGAAAAAAAAGATTCGGACGTGATGGAAAAATGCAGATTGGTGAATGGTTTATGGAATAATTACACGTGGTAAGTAATTTGATCTGAAGCACATTGGTAATGGCGTTAGAACGCAATGGAGGCTTTGTAAGGAATTAGACTGTAGCAGAAGTATTTACTAAATAGAATACTAGGTTATCTTCGGCCTAATCACCAAACACGAGGTCTGATAAAAGCCTAATCCACTTATGGCCAGACTCGGATTTTAGCCTTGTTGCGGTAAACAGGAGAATGAAGGACATGTCATCTGAAACTATTATGGTTTGGGAACAATTTATTTTATGTTTTTATGCTTTTAACACTTTCGCTGTCAGGGTAGTTTTTGCTTTTTTTTTAACTAGAAACTCCCAAAATATTAGAAATGTTCTGAAAGTAGAGAGCCAGAATAGAATAGTGGTAGTTCCAATTTTCTAGGTCACATGATATTAGTGCAATGATTTATCAAGCGCAAAATGTCAGTAAAAAAATGCCTTAAAGTTACAGTGCCTTGAAAAAGTATTCATACCCCTTGAAATTGTCCACATTTTGTCATGTTACCACCAAAAACGTAAATGTATTTTCTTGGGATTTTATGTGATAGACCAACACAAAGTGACACATAATTGTGAAGTGTAAGGAAAATGATAAATGGTTTTCACATTTTTTTACAAATAAATATGTGAAAAGTGTGGCGTGCATTTGTATTCAGCCCCCTTTACTCTGATACCCCTAACTAAAATCTAGTGGAACCAATTGCCTTCAGATGAGTGGAGGCTCTAAAAGGCTTCTAAAAAGGATGGGCTCGGGGCGCAGAGCAGTGCACCCCAATACCACCCAGTTGTGTGACAATAGCGAATGAATATTTGCTACTGATTCTCCTTCTGGCCAACCAGGAAGCTGGTCTTGAGATTGCGCCCACCCCCAAAAAAAAATATACCACCTGCCACCACTGCTTCAGATGTCACCTAATTAGTAAATAGAGGCCACCTGTGTGTAATTTAATCTCAGTATACATACGGCTGTTCTATGAAGCCCTCTGAGGTTTGTTAGAGAACCTTAGTGAACAAACAGGATCATGAAGGCCAAGGAATACACCAGAAAGGTTGGAGATAAAGTTGTGGAGAAGTTTTTAAGCAGGGTTAGGTTATAAAAAAATATCCCAAGCCTTGAACATCTCACGGAGCACTGTTCAATCCATCATCCAAAAATGGAAAGAGTATGGCACAGCTGCAAGCCTACCAAGACATGGCCATCCACCTAAACTGATAGGCTGGGCAAGGAGCGCATTAATCAGAGAAGCAGCCAAGAGGCCCATGGTAACTCTGAAGGAGCTGCAGAGGTCCACAGCTCAGGGAGAATCTGTTCACAGGACAACTATTAGTTGTGCTCTCCACAAATCTGGCCTTTATGGAAGAGTGGCAAGAAGAAAGCCATTGTTGACAGAAAGCCATAAGAAGTCCTGTTTGCAGTTTGCAAGATGCCATGTGGGGGACACAGAAAACATGTGGAAGAAGCTGCTCTGGTCAGATGAGACCAAAATTTTACTTTTTGGCCTAAAAGCAAAACGCTACGTGTGGCGTAAAACTAACACCACCCATCACTCCGAACACACCACCCTCACCGCGAAACATGGTGGTGGCAGCATCATATTGTGCAGATGCTTTTCTTCAGCAGGGAAAGAGAAGCTGTTGTTGTTGATGGGAAGATGGATGGAGACAAATACAGGGCAATCTTAGAAGAAAACCTGTTAGAGTTCGCAAAAGCCTTTCAGCAGGACAACGACCCTAAACATACAGCCAGAGATACAATGGAATGGATTCGGTCAAAGCATATTCATGCGTTAGAATGGCCCAGTCAAAGTCCAGACCTAAATCCAATAGAGAATCTGTGCCAAGACTTGAAAATTGCTGTTTACAGATGCTCTCCATCCAATCTGACAGTTATTTTTCAAAGAAGAATGGGCAAAAATGTCCTCTCTAGATGTGCAAAGCTGGTAGAGACATCCCCAAAAGACTTGCAGCTGTAATTGCAGAGAAAGACGGTTCTACAAAGTATTGACTCAGGGGGCTGAATAAAAATGCACGCCACACTTTTCACATATTTATTTGTAAATAATTTGGAAAACCATTTATCATTTTCCTTCCACTTCACAATCATGTGCCGCTTTGTGTTGGTTTATCACATAAAATCCCAATAAAATACATTTATGTTTTTGGTTGTGACATGACAAAATGTGGAAAATTTCAAGGGGTATGAATACTTTTTCAAGGCACTGTAATTTAACCACTTCCCATCCAGCAACATACCTATACACCGCTAGACTTTTGGTGGTTATACCAGGATGATGCCTGCAGCATGAGGCATCACCCCAGTACCGTTTTTTAAAGCTTATTATCAGCTCTCTTGTAATAGCAATCAGAGTGGCTCACCATCTCAATTGCTATTACAAGCAGCAGGAGAGGATATCCACGGCTCTTTTAGGCTCTCCTGTTCCACCGTAAGACCCGAGCAACCAGCCGGCAGGTCCACCGGCTGGCCAGACAGTCGAACGAAGCTGGGATCGGCTGTTTGCAATAGTACCCCGGAAGTGATGACATGACTCCCGGTTTACTCTGAAACCATCTGCGCCCTTTTTTGAAAATCAAAAACCATTGAGAAACACCAAGATTGGTGTTTTTGAATGCCTTTAAGTTCAGAGAAGGGATTTGGGGTCTTATAGACTCTAGATTGCTCCATAAAGAGGACTTGTCACATGCCTATTGCTGTCACAGGGATGTTTACATTCCTTGTGACAGCAAATAAAAGTGATAAAAAAAAATGTAACTGCTTCCACATCGCGCGTAGTATATTTACTGTGGCAGTGTGGATGCTTCCCGCGAATCACTGTAAATAAGCAGCGATTTGTGGGCGGCCGTTAGGGGGCATGTGCGCCGCCGTGGTCCTGAGGAGTGTGCCCGCGGCTCGGGCGGACCCGATGTCCGCCGGCGAGCCGCGATGAGCGGCCACAGCAAAAGAACTCTGTCAGTGCGGGCATAGGAGATCTACTGATCCCTGTCACTGGGATCAGTTAGATCTCTTATGCCCATGGTAGCCCAACCCCCCCCACAGTTAGAACACACCCAGGGAACACAGTTAACCCCTAGATCTCCCCCTGCAGGTTAACCCCTTCACTGCCAGTGACATTTATACAGTAATCAGTGTACATTTACATTTCTGATCGCTGTATAATTGTCATTGGTCCCAAAAAAGTGTCAAAAATGTCCAACATGTCCGCCGCAATATCGCAGTACCACTAAAAATCACAGATTGCTGCCATTACTAGTAAAAAATAAATAAAAACCCCAGAAATTAATTCTCATCATCTGTAAACGCGGCCACTTTTGCGCAAACCAATCAATAAACGCAGATTGCAATTTTTTTTACCAAAAATATGAGGAAGAATATAAATCGGCCGAAACCAATGAAAAAAAATGTTTTTTTATATTTTTTTTGGATTTGTATTTTAGCAAAAAGTAAGAAAAACAGTATTTTTTGCAAAATTGTTGCTCTTCTTTTGTTTATAGCGGTGATCAGAAATGATGCAGAGGTGATCAAATACCACCAAAAGAAAGCTCTATTTGTGGGAAAAAAAGGACGCAAATTTTGTTTGGGTACAATGTTGCACGACCGCGCAATTGTCAGTTAAAGCGACGCAGTGCCGAATCGCAAAAAAGTGCTCTGGTCCTAAAGTGTGAAATCCTTCCGGGGCTGAAGTGGTTAAGCAACACTTTAAAAAAATATATAATTAATAATTAAAAATAAAAAATGTGAAGTCTAAATGGATCTTACATACTCACACTGGTGGTGAGAAGTTTATTTTGGAAAAGTTTTAGCATTCAAGTGTTTGAGTAAAAAACAAAAAGTGACCGCACTACCAGCTAAACAATGTATAACGTTAAAATGCGACATATCAGTAAATATAAAGTGCGAATTCTCATACAA
>BLSH010491248.1:129509-141016 GCA_018402905.1 Glandirana rugosa | reverse complement strand
CCCCCCCCCCCCCCCCCCGACACTATATTAAAAAAGAATTGTTAATTTTTATGCTTTCACTTTAAGCATCAATAAATCACTGCTTATTTAAAAATGACTCTTTTACAAACGTATTATTCATTGATACATGTCCCCCGGGGCAGTACCCGGACCCCCATAACCATTGTATGCCCAATTACTTACATATACAGTACGCCTTCAAAATGGGCACTTGATTTTTACAGTTTGGGTCCCATAGACTTTAATGGGGTTTGTTATTCGATTCCGAACTTTCACGATGTTCGAAAGTTCTGGTGTGAACCGAACAGGGGGTCGTTCAGCCCATCCCTAATAGATAGATACACTATATTGTCAGTATTGGGATGCCTGCCTTTGCACGCACATGAACTTTAATTACAACCCAGTCTTAGTCCGTAGGGTTCAATATTTAGTTGATCCACCCTTTGCAGCTATAACAGCTTCAACTCTTCTGGGAAGGCTGTCCACAAGGTTTAGGAGTGTGTCTATGGGAATGTGGGACCATTCTTTCTGAAGCGCATTTGTGAGCTTAGGCGTTGATGTTGGACGAGAAGGCTTGGCTCACAGTCTCCGCACGTATTCATCTTAAAGGTGTTTTATCAGGTTAAGGTCAGGACTCTGTGCAGGCCAGTAACGTTCCTCCACCCCAAACTCGCTCATCCATGTCTTTATGGACCTTGTTTTGTGCACTGGTGTGCAGTCATGTTGGAACAGGAAGGGGCCAACCCCAAACTTTTTCTCAAAGTTGGGAGCATGAAGTTGTCCAAAATGTCTTGCTATGCTTATGCCTTAAGAGTTCCCTTTAGTGGAACTAAGGGGCCAGCCCAACCTCTAAAAAACAACCACACGCCATAATCCCCCCTCCACCAAATGATTTGGACCAGTGCACAAAGCAAGGTCCATAAAGACATGGGTGAGTGAGTTTGGGGTGGAAGAACATGACTGGCCTGCACAGAGTCCTGACCTCAACCCGATAGAACACCTTTGGGATAAATTCAAGCGGAGACTGCGAGCCGGGCCTTCTTGTCCAACGTCAGTACCTGACCTCACAAATACACTTTGTAAATCAAAAATTTATCGATTTGAACGTTTTGATTTGAAAAATTCCGAATACGAATTGAATGAATCAACTGAATTTAATTAAACTAAATAACTAGATTAACGAATCAAAACGAAACAAAATAAATTTTTTCGTCATGCACGTCTACTTATTTCTAGAAAAAGAAAAAAGCATCATGGCCACTAGGTGGCACTGAGAATATAGGAATTACACATATTACAGACAATATGGCAATTTTTGTCTTGATTGTGTGGATGTTTATCATATTGGCACAGCCAATATTTTATACATAGATCCTTAAGAAATTATTGATTGAAAAATCAATGTCAGGACCATTAGGTAGTGGATGTGTATGGATTATATTTGGAGAGTAAGAATATAATTTAGAGTCACTTTAGGAAAGGATTCTCTTCATTTGAGAGAAGGACTTTTTAGCCCAGAGTTGGGGCTTAAGGCGGAAGTAAACCCATTGATTTAACGGTCTCAGAAAACAGTTACATTCCCGGCATGCCAGGATTGCTAACTCACATTTGCTTGTGTTGCCAACCCAACTGTCAAACCATCCATTGGCTGGTGTCACAATTGATCACATGTGCTGCATCATGGCAGCTGAAGAATAAACAGAGGCCAAGATGTCAGCTTCCTTGCTGATAGGAGGGTTACTTCCATTGTAAAATGAACTTTTAAGACATTTGACATCTACAGGGCAGTACCTCATTGCAGAACAGTGGGCTGGGCAGGGGCAGAAACTACTGCAAGTATATCTTTCCATGTGTAATCTCTAAGACAAGTAGTGAAAACTGATTCAAGCCAACCTTGACCACTTATGGACCGCCCACTGTGCATATAGTGCAGCAGGGCAGCCGCTCTGTGCCAGGTCACATATCTAGTACAAGATCTAACATTTCTCGGTCTCGGGCAAGAAAGCACGCTTACTGCGACCCACTCCCGCTGTGATCACACACAGCGGGAGCCCAGCGGCTGGTACCATGGACTTAAAGAGGAACTGCAGTCTGCTCACATAATTTGTAATAAAAACATCTTTGCCATTCTGAAGCTTCCCTCCAACCACTTTGTATATTATTTTATATATACTGTGATTCTGTACTTGCTACATATGCTGCAGAAATCTCCCACCGCTAAGTCTGGCTGCATCCATTTTAACTGTGGGCAGCTGAAGCTGCTGCCTGTTCACTTCCTGGATTTACACAGACACACAGAGGCACACCTCCAGCTCTGCAGCCCCGCAGCTCTCATTGGCCCTCTTGTGACTCATCCCCCCTCCCTTCATGCAAACTCTCAGGAGAGTGAGAGAGAGATCTGCGCATGATGTCATAAGCCTAGGCTAATGACCAGACAAGAAACAGGACGTGGGCCATATAAGGTAGTTACTGGCAGAAAAATACATGTTTTACTATCCCAAGTTAAAAAAACAAGTGCAGAAGATTTAATAGATGGAAAGTTGAAATAATGACTGCTTTAATGTCCACCAGCACCCACCAATTATACAGTACACAGGCAGGATGGCGGTCTGCCTATGTAAACAGGGCAGATTGCCGTTCTCTGAGTAGGGAAGGAATTTATCCTGTGTTCCTGCAAAACAGGAACATGGCTCAAAGCACCACCCACACAGGGAGTAAGCACAGGCTAGGCACACAGTTAACCCTTTGATCGCCCCTGATCTTTACCTTTCCCAGCCAGTGTCATTAATACAGTGACAGTGCATATTTGTTAGCACTGAACACTGTATTAGTGTTACTGGTCCCCAAAAAATTGTCGAAAGTGTCAGTGTCTGATTTGTCCGTCGCAACATCGCAGTTCCGCTATAAGTCACTGATCGCCGCCATTACTAGTAAAAAAAAATCCCATAGTTTTTAGATGCTATAACTTTTGCCCAAATCAATCAATACACGCTTATTGGGATTTTTTTAACCAAAAACATGTAGCAGAATACATATTGGCCTATGGGGAAGAAGAGAAGGATTACGGTTCCCGGTAGGACGCTCTTTAGGACGCACCTCATCCCATAATCATTTGTGCAATTACGGAGACTTGAGGTTCTCAGATCGGACTATCTCGGTGCCAAAAGACAATAAACCAAAAAGTATCAATTTGTATAAAATCACAAAGTTTTATTTCTTATTTGTTAAAAGATTAGGTTCACATGATAAAATAAAGAGGGTCCAAAACAGTATGAAGGCATTGGTGGTGAGTAGTACTGGTGATGATGTCATACAGTGATGATGTCATACAGTATATACTGTATGACATCACCAGTACTGCTCACCACCAATGCCTTCATACTGTTTTAGACCCTCTTTATTTTATCATGTGAACCTAATCTTTTAACAAATAAGAAATAAAACGTTGTGATTTTATACAAATTGATACTTTTTGGTTTATTGTCTTTTGGCACCGAGATAGTCCCCTCTGGGAACCTCAATGTCTCCGTAATAGCACATATTGGCCTATATTGATAAAGAAATTAGATTTTTTTACATTATTTTTATTGGATATGTATTAGAGCAGAAAGAAAAAAATATTTTTTTTTTCAAAATTGTCCGCCTTTTTTGTATATATTGCAAAAAAAAAAACTGCAGAGGTGATCAAATACCACCAAAATAAATCTATATTTGTGGAAAAAATGGACATAAATTTTATTTGGATACAATGTTGCACAACTGCGCAGTTGTCAGTTAAAATAATGTAGTGTCGTATTGCAAAAAATGGCCTGGTCATGAAGGGGGATAAATCTTCAGGGGGTCAAGCTGTTAAACCTGAAATACATGTTTTGGGTAGAGTTGACCTTTTTAGCTAACTGGGATACACAGTGCAAGACATCGCAAATGGATATGGACTTTAGTTTAGGATGCTGCACTCCAGCCAATACTTTTCTTGTATGTAAAATGTTACTTAGAATGCATTAAGGTACAAAGACCTTTTGTGCTGCAGCTCCCCCCCCATACTCCCCCCTTTTTCTTACCTGAGCCCAATCCGATCCAGCGATGTGCACGAGCGCAGCGGCTCCAGCTGCTGTCTTTCGGCTTATTGGACAGACTGATTGCAGCAGGAGCCATTGGCTTCCATTGCTGTTAATCAAATCCTGTGACACGGGAGCGGGGGGCGGGGCTGTGTCCCGCTGTCTGTGTCAATGTGCGCAGCGGGCCTGCATGGGTGTCCCCATGGAACGCTGCTTTCTGTGGGGGCAACCGATGAAGAGGAGGGGCCTGGAGCACTGGCAGGGGACCCTAGAAGAAGAGGATCAGTGCAGCTCTGTGCAAAACCCTTGCACAGAGCAGGTATAGGCATGTTTGTTATTTTTATAATAAAAAATGTGAACTCCAGGACAAGTAAATATTGTCTAAAAATAAAAGACATGAGTATTCTACCTTGAACCTTGGTGTGCTTTGTGTAATTATTCCAGATTTGTGTAGTAATACAGTGTGAGTCTTTCCCTTTGTGCAGGAACTTCCTGTAATAAAGACTGTTCACTGCTGCTCTCTCCTTGTGCAGGGTGACTGGTCGTGTCTCCGCCCCTTCTGTAGTTTTCTGCAGTCAGCCTGTAGTGGGTGGAGCCTTCTGGCCCCTCCCACAGCTCTGCTCTGTGCAGAGGCTATGTACAGCACAGTGATGATGTCACTGCTACTTTTACAAGGTAATATCTGTGTTTGTAAAGACATTTGGTGCACACAAGGTGAATTTATAACCGTTATAGGTATGGAGGAATATATTTAAATGAAAGGGTTTATGCTTGAAGTTTAATCTTAGCCCATTGCCAAGTGAGTGTATCTCTACTTGTTTACAAAGGCTACTTCCACCGGTGTGTTTATACCTTGTGAACCGGTTATCATTGTTTTGTCTGTGGTTTTATCCTGACTGTACTTTCTTAATTGGAAGTTTTATATAGAGCCATTCAGAACATAAAAGTTAAGTAATGATGTGTTTACACTGTGAAGTATGTATTTTATATTCCCTTGGATGCTGACGATCTCATTCTTTTTATTACTGTGTAGGCTGAAGGTACTGAGATGCAAACTTTTAAAGTAGATGTGAACCCTAACTGAATGACATTGTCTGCAAAAGCACTGTGTTTAATAAACAACTGCCATTTTTGTTTTTTCATAAAATACTTGTTTGCACATTTTTGTTTTCTACTGCAGCTTCTTTGCAGCCACTTCCTGTCTACATGCACTCCAGTGATGGCTACACAGCATTTGTGAAAGTGGGTTTCCTGATGAAGACAACAGTGGATCATGGCTGTGTGTAATGTCTGTTGAAACAGAGGACTTCAGTGCTCTGCATCTGCACATAACAGAGGGCTAGGGATACCGGTGACATTGTTGACCTAATATGACCACATGGCCATAAAAGTCAATGAAATTGTCCAATATATGTGGACATATTAGGTCAATCGTGTCACCAGCAGCCCTATCCATTTGTAACATGGGTGAGCAATTCCCTAGCAGTGGCTGATTGCCATCATGTGACAGCTTCTTCTAGATCAGGGGTCCCCAACCCCAGGGCCACGGACCGGTGCCGGTCCACAGCTTGTTGATGACCGGGCTGCACAGCAGGAGACGAGCAGCAACCCGCGGTCCACACGAGTGCCACAGACTGCGGTTTCCGCTTACCTCCTGCTCTGCGGCCATGCCTGTTTGTCCTTTCCCGGCTCCTCTGCCCACCCAGCTGACAATGTCAACCAATCAGCAGGGTAGGAGGTGTGAGAAGCTGCAGATCAGAATGAAGGGCTCCTCCCACCCCCTGCCCTGCTGATAGGATGACATCGTCGGGTGAGGCAAGGGGGTGGGGCAGACTGCAGGGGTACTGTGGTGAAGGAGACTGTGATTGCTAATGATTACAGTGCCCCTTTACTGTGAAGTCACCTTTATATCACAGTGCCCCCTTTACATCACAGCCCCCATTTACATTACAGCGCCCCCTTACAAAGCAGTTCCCTTTACATAACAGTGTCCTTTTACAGTGCAGTCCCCTTTGTATTACAGTGCCCCTTTACAGTGCAGTCCCCTTTGTATTACAGTGCCCCCTTTACATCACAGCCCCCATTTACATTACAGTGCCCCCTTACAAAGCAGTTCCCTTTATATAACAGTGCCCCTTTACAGTGCAGTCCCCTTTGTATTACAGTGCTCCCTTTACATCACAGCCCTCATTTACATTACAATGCCCCCCTTACAGAGCAGTTCTTTACATAACAGTGCCCCTTTACAGTGCAGCCCCCTTTATATCACAGTGCACCCTTTACATCACAGCCCTCATTTACATTACAGTACCCCCTTACAAAGCAGTTCTTTACATAACAATGCCCCTTTACAGTGCAGTCCCCCTTATATCACATCGTTCCCTTTACATCACAGCCCCACTTTACATTACAGTGCCCCCTTTACAGAGCAGTCCCCTTTACATTATAGTAAAGGAGCACTGTGATGTAAAGGAGACTGCACTGTAAAGGGGCACTGTAATGTATGGGTGGGCAGGGGAGCTGTTCTGTCGGGTTGAGGTCAGGAGTCTGTGCAGGTCAGTCAAGTTCCTGCACCCCAAACTCGCTCATCCATGTCTTTATGGGCTTTGCTTTGCGCACTGATCCAAATAACATGGTGGAGGGGGATTATGGTGTGGGTTTTTTTTTAGGGGTTGGGCTTGGCCCCTTAGTTCCAGTGAAGGAACTCTTAAGGTGTCAGCATGCCAAGACATTTTGGACAATTTCTTGCTCCCAACTTTGTGGGAACAGTTTGGGAATATCCTCATCCTGTTCCAACATGACTGCGCACCAGTGCACAAAGCAAGGTCCATAAAGACATGGATGAGCCAGTTTGGGGGGGAGGAACTTGACTGGCCTGCACAGAGTCCTGACCTCAACCTGATAGAATACCTTTGGGATGAATTATAGCAGAGACTGTGAGCCAGGCCTTCTTGTCCAAAATCAGTGCCTGACATCACAAGTACACTTCTGGAAGAATGGTCAAACATTCCCATAGACACACTCCTAAACTTTGTGGACAGCCTTCTTAGAGGAATTGAAGCTGTTATAGCTGCAAAGGGTGGGCCAACTCAACATTGAACCCTACTGACTAAGACTGGGATGCCATTAAAGTTCATGTGTGTGTAAAGGCAGGCCTCACAATACTTTTGCTAATACAGTGTATGTCAATATATCTCATAGCACAGTGATAAAAAAACATTACAAGGTCCTTCACAGAGGCAAATAATTAAACATTTATGTAACTTACATCCAATATTGAACATACAAAAAGCCACAAGGCCCAAATAAGGCTGAATGTCTCCAGGAGGTACTTCTCCAAGAGTCCACAATAAGCACAAGGGATAAAGAAAAGCCCTCAGGGGATGTAATATTTTTGTTACAATTAGAGGGGAAACAATAGTTTTGTAGCACAGATGAAATTCTTAAAATTAAACCCATAAGCTCAGCGTCAAATAAAAAAAAGAAGGCTGACAACATTAATATATTACCTGGAATATAGCATGGCCCCAAATGAGGAAAAGGTGCCAAGAAAAATTGAAAAGCTTAGACAGTTTCCCCAATTGACTTGGTCCAAAAGGTAAACGGGGTTGCCCTAAAGCAATTCAAAACAAGAAAATAAAAAAAAAACCCTGAAGAAGACTTACATATTGAGACGCGTTGGGATTCTTTCATGTATCTTGATGTAGATAAGAATAGTATATGGTTTCAATATTATACAGCACACAGTCCTATTTCTACATCTTTTTATGAAGCTTTTTTTATGCTTGTAATACCTTTATAGTTTGTAAGAGATTTTTAATGTTCACATAATAAATAAAGATACATATTCTGTGTATATATATATATATATACACATACAGTGGGGCAAAAAAGTATTTAGTCAGCCACAAATTGTGCAAGTTCTCCCACTTAAAAAGATGAGAGAGGCCTGTAATTTTCATCATAAATCACATTGTCTGATTTTTAAAGAATTTATTTGCAAATTATGGTGGAAAATAAGTATTTGGTCACCTAAAAAAAGCAAGATTTCTGGCTCTCACAGACCTGTAACGTCTTCTTTAAGAGGCTCCTTTGTCCACCACTCGTTACCGGTATTAATGGCACCTTTTTGAACTCATTATCAGTATAAAAGACACCTGTCCACAACCTCAAACAGTCAGACTCCAAACTCCACTATGGCCAAGACCAAAGAGCAGTCAAAGGACACCAGAAACAAAATTGTAGACCTGCACCAGGCTGGGAAGACCGAATCTGCAATAGGTGAGCAGCTTGGTGTGAAGAAATCAACTGTGGGAGGAACTATTAGAAAATGGAAGACATACAAGACCACTGATCATCTCCCTCGATCTGGGGATCCGCCAGGGACTCTAATCCTGCAGTGCCAGACGTGTCCCCCTGCTTGAGCCAGTACATGTCCAGGCCCATCTGAAGTTTGCTAGATAGAATTTGGATGATCCAGAAGAGGATTGGGAGAATGTCATATGGTCAGATGAAACCAAAATAGAACTTTTTGGTAAAAACTCAACTTGTCGTGTTTGGAGGAGAAAGAATGCTAAGTTGCATCCAAAGAACACCATACCTACTGTGAAGCATGGGGGTGGAAACATCATGCTTTGGGGCTGTTTTTCTGCAAAAGGACCAGGACGGCTGATCCGTGTAAAGGAAAGAATGAATGGGGCCATGTACCATGAGATTTTGATTAAAAACCTCCATCCATCATCAAGGGCATTGAAGATGAAATGTGGCTGGGTCTTTCAGCATGACAATGATCCCAAACACACCACCTGGGCAACAAAGGAGTGGCTTCGTAAGAAGCATTTCAAGGTCCTGGAGTGGCCTAGCCAGTCTCCAGATCTCAACCCCATAGAAAATCTTTGGAGGGAGTTGAAAATCAGTGTTGCCCAGTGACAGCCCCAAAACATCACTGCTCTAGAGTAGATCTGCATGGAGGAATGGGCCAAACTACCAGCAACAGTGTGTAAAAACCTTGTGGAGACTTACAGAAAATGTTTGACCTCTGTCATTGCCAACAAAGGGTATATAACAAAGTATTGAGATGAACTTTTGTTATTGACCAAATGCTTATTTTCCACCATAATTTGCAAATAAATTCTTTAAAAAATCAGACAATGTGATTTTCTGGATTTTTTTTCTCATTCTGTCTCTCATAGTTGAAGTGTCCCTATGATGAAAATCACAGGCCTCTCTCATCTTTTCAAGTAGGAGAACTTGCACAATTGGTGGCTGACTAAATACTTTTTTACCCCATTGTATATATATATATATATATATATATATATATTTTTTTTTTAACTATGATATTTGGTACCTTAAAGTCCTGGTTCTCCTTTTTTCCTTTTTGTGGTTTCCCTACCTCAGTATTATTGGGATGTGGTACTGCTATGTACAAGTTTGGGTATAGGAAGATGTTATAATTTACTTAAAGAATAAATTAACATTATGGCATTCGCAGGTAACAGTTCAGAATAAAGTGCAGACATTTCCCTAGCATTCCTACAGTAGTTCCTAACTCAGGCCCGAGGCTGCCCCAGCTTACCTGCACAGGAAAGAGCCCATCTTTGACAGAATCTAGGAATTGGCATCTCCAGTTAGTACTGCAGGTTCCAGCAATCCTTCTATATCTTGTTGGCCATCTGTGTCTCTCCCCCATACAGACTGCGTGTGACTGAGTCTCCCCTCTCTCCAGGACCTCAAAGCCCCTTAGGACTGGGCCCTTTTTTGGCACACAGGATCGGAGGGTCGGACCCAAGAAAAACCAGCCAAACAAACCCGAGGAGTACTGTTAACTATGTGGGGCAGAATTAACCTCTATCTGCCTACATGTAGTTCACGGTTAAAATGTGTATCAAAACTATATTAGTTGCTTCACCAGGTTGTAGGCAGATGGCCTACTGTGTATTTAGTTACAGTAGCACCTGGCTGCCTAGGTCAGGGGGAAAGGGTTCATGTTTTGCTGCTTTTCTCTAGTGTGTGCACGACCTTTCGCTGTGGTCCAGTTTCCCTCATGTTTTCTAAAAAAGGGAAAAGGTCTGGATCCTAAGGGGTCGGGGGAAAACTATGCTAAAGACTCGCTGGGACCTGCAGTCCACTCTGGAATGTCAATTCGCTGAAAGACCCCTGGAACGTGAAGAACGTTATTGCATTTTATACATGTGCTATCAACTTTACAGCTCTTGCCTAGTCCTCGGGCATTGGTTAGCATGCCTTCAGGTGAAGTATTACGCCATGTGCAAGGGTTAATAACTCAGTTCAATGCCTGGTGTAGCCCAAAGAACCCACCCCAAGGGGGGGCCTCTGGTGTGACCCTCGCTTGGCGCTCAACAAGAGAGGGAAACGTGGAGGATGTGACGGACAACCTGTCAACCCCCCCTACTCAACATTGCTTGTAAAATAAAAATAGAATGGAAAAGAAAACTGAGATCTAGACAAGATTAACTGTTGAGTAGATAGTTCAAGTTGCATATACCTATAGTACGCACGGGTATGCATGGTCTAAAATTTGGAGACCAGGAATGGGCCAATAGGTGGAAAAGAAAAGCAGAAATGCAGATTAGAAAAATTGAAAAGGAGGGGTAAAAAAATAAGAGTGAGAAAGTGGAAAAGAGATAGTGGTTAGACTTTCAATCAGGGACACCATATGGGCATGCTGAAGCCATGTGTCCTACACCATAATGATTCTGTAAGTATACTGGTGAGTTTCTTGTTGATGTAGAGTGATTCTATGTGCTGCCTGACTTCCAAGAAATATAAAAAAAGTTTCTTCAAGGATCTAGCAATGGTCTGGTTGGCTACCAGCACAAAAGTTGTCAGCTTAAATTAGAATTTGGTAAGGGTGGAGGTTTTAATTGGTGAAGGGCCTCTCAGGAGACAACTGTGGGATAGATCAGTGTTTCTCAACCTTTTTTCAGTCAAGGCCCCCCCTTAAAAATATAGACAATCTCAAGGCACCCTTTACAATTATGGACAATCTCAACACACCCTTTAAAATTGTGAACAGTCTTGAGTAGTGTTGAGCGAACCCGGACTGTAACGTTCGGGTCCGTACCGAACTTTAGGGTGTCCGTGGCACGGACCCGGACCCGGACATTTCAAAAATCGTTCGGGTGCAATGTCAGGCCCAAGCGAGTTGTGATGAGTTCTGACAAGTGTTAAAATTTCCCACACAACTCTAACAGGTATTAACATTTCCCACGGAACTCTAACAGATATAAAAATTCCCCCCCCCCCGGAACTGACTTTTTTCCAACTCTTTGTGACTAGATAGGGTGTCAACAGAGGACTCTCCGGGAAGTGGTTAATTTTGGAGGTGGGAATGGTTTAAGATTAAATTCGACTGTTGAAAACACGACCATCGGTTGGTCTGGTAACGATCTAGGAACTTCTTTGAAAAAAATATAAAGAACCTTC
>BLSH010491248.1:86266-104446 GCA_018402905.1 Glandirana rugosa | reverse complement strand
GATTGCGATTTTTTTTATCGCAAATATGAGGAAGAATATAAATCGGCCAAAAACGGTGAAAAAAAATGTTTTTTTATATTTTTTTTTTGGATTTGTATTTTAGGAAAAAGTAAGAAATTTGGGTTTTTTTGCAAAATTGTTGCTCTTCTTTTGTTTATAGCGGCGATCAGAAATGACGCAGCGGTGATCAAATACCACCAAAAGAAAGCTCTGTTTGTGGGAAAAAAAGGACGCAAATTTCGTTTGGGTACAACGCCGCACGACCGCGCAATTGTCAGTTAAAGCGACGCAGCGCCGAATCGCAAAAAGGGCTCCGGTCCTAAAGCTGGAAATCCTTCCGGGGCTGAAGTGGTTAAAATGGCCAGCAATGAGTCCTGATCTCAATCCAATTGAAAATCTTTGGGGGAGCTGAAAACTGCCATTGGAGAAAGGAACCCTGCAAATGTTCAAGAGCTTGAGCATATTGCAAAGGAAGTGTGGGAGAAAATGCCACCCGAGAAGTGCAAGAAGCTTATCGATGGATATAAGAAACGTTTGGAGGCTGTCATCGCTGCCAAAGGGTGTGCAACCAAATATTAAGGAGGGGTGCCAATATTAGGGCACATGCTGGTTTTCTGTTTTTTCTTTATAATTACAATATCTATGTTGAAATAACAATTGTCTTTGTTAAATTACTTTGGACCTCCAATTAAAAGATCCTGCTGATATAAATTTGGTACATTTCCATTTATTTCTGAAGACATTCACTCAGTTATGCAAAACATGAAGGGGTGCCAATAATGGTGAGCAAGACTGTATATGGTACAAGTACTTGGTACAAGTCATGGTCCAGCAGACACGGTCAGGGACATTACTTTTCCTTCACGGTGCACTGGGTAACTCTGCTGGCAGCTGGGAAGGATGCAGGACAGGGTTTGGTGTTGGAGCTAGTTCCGCTGCCACGCCTCCAAAAAAATGGTGCTGTTTCTGCCACATCTGCTTCCTCCACCGCCTCCTTTTCTTCTTCCTCTGTGGTCTCTTCGGCAGTGGTGTCCTCTAAACCAGCAGTGCTCGCAAAGCGTTCTAGGGGCTACACAAGCAGTCAGGCTAAAAGATGCCATGCGGTGCTTGAGTTGGTCTGCCTAGGGGACAGGAGCCACACAGGGGCAGAGATTCTGTCAGCTCTGCGGGGGCAGGCTCAGAGTTGTTGACGCCACATCAGCTTGAGTGAGGAATGGTTGTATGCGACAATGGCACCAACCTATTCTCTGCCCTCTGACAGGGACACTTCACACATGTTCCATGCTTGGCACACGTCCTGAATTTGGTGGTGCAGCGTTTCTTTACCAGGTGCCCAGGCTTACCAGATATTCTGAGGCAGGCTAGAAAAGTCTGTGGTCATTTCTGCCGGTCATACAATGCCAGTGCTCAGCTGACTGACATTCAGTGGGAATTGAACCTGCCCACCAACCACCTCATTTGTGACATGCCCACCAGGTGGAACTCAACATTGGCAATGCTGCAGTGGCTGCATGCACAGCAGAGGGCCATCAATGAGTACCTCTGTGAGTATGGTACCAGGACAGGCTCAGGGGAGCTTGGTTTTTTTCACCATGCCAGTGGCTACTGATCAAGGATGTATGTACTGTCCTGTCACCATATGAGGAGGCGACAAGGATGATGAGTAGCGACAATGCATGCATCAGTGACTCTGTCCCTGTAGTCTTCCTGCTGGTGCACACGCTTCATGGAATCATGGACAGGGCACTTGAGGCAGAACAAAGGGAGGAAGATAGCATTCCTACAGGGCCACCAAACACACAGGAAGAAGCATGGATGTAGAGGAAAACACCCAGCAGTCTTCAAGGGATGGTTCTCAGTCCCCAGAAACCCAAGGAGTTGTATGTGGCTGGGAAGAGGTAGTTCCAGACAATGTCATCCTCAGTGACCTAGAGGACTCTCAAGTCTGCTCAAACTTATGCTGCATGGTCTCCCCGATTCTGCAAAGCCTGTGAACAGACCCCAGGGTTTGTGGTATCAAGGAGAGGGATCATTACTGGATGGCAACCCTTCTTAATCCACGTTACAAGGGTAAAGTTGCAGAGCTCATCCTGCCTTCGCAGAGGGAGCAAAGGATTAAACATCTTCTGGATAGCTTGAAAAAAAGTTTGTGCAGCACCTTTCCGGACCCTGGGAGGTTACCTTTTCCTACTGCTGGTCAAAGTGTTTCTGAGGCTTTATTCAGTCAGAGGAAGAGCTGTGGAGAAGGTGGCCGGCTGACCAATGCCTTCAAACAATTTTTCAGTCCTCAGCGCCAAGCAACCATTGTCAGCATCTGCATTATATGGTTCAGGAATATCTAGGGACAAGAGCAGACTTGGAGACCTTTCCAGCTGAGCATCCACTGAGTTACTGGGTCTTGAGGATGGACCACTGGCAGGAACTTGCTCAATATGCAATCGAGCTACTGGCCTTTCCTGCATCCAAAGTGCTTTCTGAGTGGACATTCGGTGCTGCTGAAGGGTTCATAAGGGATCAAAGAGTGCGCCTGTCCACAGACTCGGTTGATAGGCTCACATTTATAAAAATGAATCAGTCCTGGATCAGCAGCTATCAAGCCCCTGATACTGATGCAACTGATTGAATTTGCTAGGGATCTGGAATCCCTTGAAGACTGCCTATGCTGCCTGTCCTATTCCTCCTGTCCTGAATCCTGATGATGCTAGCTTCCAGCAATATTTTGTGTTTAGGGCACCACCAACACCTAAGGCACCACCAACACCTAAGGCCCAATTTTTCTGCACCTATTTTACAGGGGCATGTCATAACAATTTTTTTTTTTAACAGTAGGTCCCGTTCCTGCGCCCAACAAGAGTAACTGCGAGGGGTCACAGTGTTCTGCCACCACCAACACCCAAGGCCCAATTTTTCTGCACCTGTTTGACTGGGGCATGTCATTACAATTTTTAAAAAAAAATGCAACTGCAGGGCCTGTTCCTGCGCCCAATGAGAGAAACTGCGAGGGTTTACAGTGTTCTGCCACCACCAACACACAAGGCCCAATTTTTCTGCGCCTGTTTGACTGGGGCATGTCATTACAATTTTTAAAATAAATTACAACTGCAGGGCCTGTTTCTGCACCCAACCAGAGTAACTGTGAGGGTTTACAGTGTTCTGCCAGCACCGTCACCCAAGGCCCAATTTTTCTGCACCTGTTTGACTGGGGCATGTCATTACAATTTTATAGAGTGCAGTCTATAGGATATAGTTCAGGCTATATGGTTCAGTCAGTCTAGTATATATAACACAGTGTACTGAAGTGGTTAAGGATGACGCAGCACAGTGGTGTAGTGGTTAGCTTTTTTGCCTAGCAGCAAAAGGGTCGCTGGTTCAAATCACAACCACAACACTACCTGCCTGGAGTTTGCATGTTCTCCGTGTGCCTGCATGGGTTTCCTCCGGTTACTCCGGTTTCCTCCCACACTCCAAAGACATGCTGGTAGATTGTAAGGTCCTTAAGGGTACGGAATGATGTCAATGTACAATGTATATGTAAAAGCGCTGCGTAAATTCACTGTGCTATATAAGTACCTGAAATAAATAAATAAAATAAATAAATAAACCCTGCGCCAAAATTAAAAAAATCAGGACCTGGTTTGGATTTTGGCGGGACCCCCGTGCAGATTTTTCCAGTGATTTATGATCTATATTGCTGGGAGCCAGCAATACATTACAGCTGTGAGCAATTTAAAGTGACAATTTTTCCTTTACAAATGTCATTTTGCGGTGGCACTGTTCTAAACATCACACTGATGCGCCACTTTAAAGGCAGACTAAGGGGACCCCCTCAGGCACGATATTTAAAAAAAAATTCACTTTAATCATTATTAAAATCACTGCTCCTGAAAAAACTATCTTTTTAACTTTTTTTGGCATTGATACATGTCCCCTAGGGCAGTAACCGGGTCCCCAAACACTTTTATGGCAATAAAAAGGCATATAAGCCTTTAAAATTAGCACTTTTTCCTGTTCGAGTCCCATTGATTTTAATAGGGTTCGCATATTCAAACAAAATTATTGCCCGTTTGCGGTGTTCTGGTGCGAACCAGGGGGTGTTCGGCTCATCCCTAGTAGCTAAATATATCTGGTCTCCCAGCTGCTGATTCCTGACATGGAGACTGCTCTTGTAGAGTCTCATCCCTGGCTTAACTGTTTTGGCTCCAGCTCTTGGGACTGTGCACTATTGGGATGGCTGGGATCAGGGCCGGGACAATGGGTGGGCAGGAGGTACGGCTGCCCTGGGCACTGTGGTATCATGTGAGGTGGGGGGCACCACAAGGAGATTGGGGGGAAGGGGATTTGTGTTGGAAGGGGGAATTTGGGGGGCAGGAGGGGAGTAAGTATTGTTCTAGGAGGGGAAAATCGGGGGGGGGGGTGGCAATTAATAAGAGTGGTAATTTAGGGGGATTTGTGTTGGGAGGGGGGAATTTGTGCTAGGAGGGGGACATTTGAAGTGGAGGGGAAGATGTGTACTATGAGGGGACATTTTAGGTGTAGAGGATTTGTGCTAGGAGGGGTGATTTTTTTTTGGGGGGGGATTTGAGCTGAAGGGAGGGATTTGGGGGATGGGGGGGCAAAGATTTGTGCTGAGAGGAGGGATTTCAGCAGGGGGGCAAATTTGTACTTGGAGGAGGGAGAATTTACATCTGGGGAGGGAGGGGGAGACAATTTAGCATGTTCGCCCTGGGCTCTAGATTACCTTGTCTTGGCACTGGCTGGGATCCATAGTTCCTCTCCTGATACATGGCACATGCCAACAAATCCCCTCTAATTTGTGAAGGACTGTTTTGCTAAGCCTGAGCTGAGTAGCTTCTACTCTGAGTGATTCATACCGTCAGCCTTTTCCAGTGTTATTGTGAGAGAACTGTTCTTTCACCTAGAAGTCAAGTAGTTCCTCTCCTGAGGGGTACATAGCTCTGGACTCTACTAATCTTCCACAGTGGACTTTGTTCTTGCAGAAGATAGAGGTGAGAGGATGCTCCATTCTCCCTGGTGAAGATGTGATCACTGTGGCCTGTGTTGCGCTGCCCCAGGTGATTCCGCCCCCACGTCTCAGGCTCTAGGTACACACCCCATGGATAATCCGTGTGCACCAGGACCAATGTGCACCCTGCTGCACAGAGGAAGAGGTTTCCATTGTAGTCTGGTAAAAGCTGTTCCATCACTCCCCTTCCTCCTTAATATACTATGGGAAATGTATTGTAAAGGTCCATAAGTCCCATTTTGTGATTGATGTTTCAGACTACAATTCCCACGATCCTCAGCATTCTGAATAGAAGTCCAAAGCTTTTATGGCTATAGTTCTCAATCTGCTGACTGAAGGGGATAGTGCAACACAACATTCCGCATAAGAGCAGAAAGTGAAAGTAAACTGATTGTAAAGAGGGAAATGTCTCCTTCTCCATGCATCGCGCACCCACTAAGGAGCCGCAAGTGTAAAGGGATCCCCCTACACAGCCCGGAACACCGAATCTTCATAGCACACTTGAGGCAAGGAACAGTCCAGTGCTTATTTTTTGTATTTTTATTAGGAGGGTTAACTTGGATGGGGAAAAGGGTAATATGGGATTCCCCTTGACTGTAGTAGAACTTTTCAGGGACAACTTATTCTGTGCATACTATTTACACTTCTCAGCTTCCTCTAACACACCACTTGCTTGAAGCACTTCAACTCCCAGCACCAGCTGGCAAACTGTAAGGTTATTGCACTACAAGGCTCAGTCAGTTTAGTAGCAAATGCCTTTTACAGGGAGGGACTGCGGGCCCCTTTGGTAGTGTAACAAAGTCTTAGTGCCCAGCTGTCCTTCTGTGGCTACTGATCCCAGCACCACCTCTTCAGGCATTGCCAGCCTGCCTGGCTACAGCTGCCCCTTTCTCTAGCCCTCCTGGTTACTCTTCCACAGTCCTGCCAGATTGACTCTCCATCCATCCCAGACTGCTCTCTCCCAGTCCTCTCAGGCTGCCTCTCAGTCCCTGACTGTATCACTCACCAGCTTACCTGGCTGTCTTCTTCCCTGGAGATTTGCCCGGCAGTGTTCTCTTCCTGCTGTCCTTACACCTGCTCCCATGCCACTGGTCAGGACACCTCTTTGTGTCATGCAGAGGGTCCCTTCCACACCCAAGCTCCCAGACCCGAGGTCACTCTCCCCCCCAGACTAGGAGGCTACCCTAAAGGGTGTCTGACAGCCTCCTAACACTTCAAACACTGCATCTCCATCTTCCACTAAAACTCCACTACTCCACCTGGCCTGACCCTGAGTATTTGAGGGGGCCTGTCCCCTGCCAACCCATCTGTTGGGGGTTTGTCAGGGCCCTCATGAATACTCCAGGCAGCACATCCTAACCTCTACTACCAATCTCCTTCAAGTTTCTATAAGTACGGGGAGGTCCCAGAGATGCTGCCTGTGAGCCATACCAGCCTCCCTGAGTCACTCAAACCCTAACTCAGCTAAAACACAGGCTTTGGTTGCCGGCCAAGCCTAAACATTTTGCCTACACATGACAAACCTAGCACTCAAGCACACCAGCTAGGGGGTACTACACATGTTTCTGTAGCCCAGCACCTGGCTATATAACCCTGAAACCATATATTAAAATCATACAGTTGTACCTTATTACATACAGGCCGTCCCTGGGTTACAAACAAGATATTTTCTGTAGATTTGTTGTTAAGCTAAATTTGTATGTAAGTTGGAACGGGTACGTTTTTTAACTTTAACTCCAGCCAAAAAAACTATTTTTACGTTTTTTGGATAGCATAGGGAATGGTTACCACCCCTGTAACATTTGTTTTGCTGTCTGTGCCCGTGGTCAGAAGATTTCACCTCACTTTCTGTCCCTATGACAATTGGATTTTGAAAATTTGGGTTGTTGTGAAAGCAAGTATTGGTGATAAAGCTTCAATGGGGACATATTTTTCCCATGATAACTTTTACAGGAGTGAATTTTCCTTCCTAGGGGTAGATTTCCTTTCACTTCCTGTTGTCCCTTCATTTGTAAGTATGAATTGCATGTAGGTCGGATGTTTGTAACTCGAGGACTGCCTGCATACGGAAAAGATTTTTGTAAACCAATAAAACAATTTCACCAAACTTTATCAGTGACCATAAAGTAAAAAACATTCATCTCCTGCTGCCTACACTGTTGAACTCCTCTCTATTGCAGGTCTAGTCAAATGAAGGAAAATTTCAAACAAGCACAATACTTCTGGTGAGGCAGCTCACACACAGCAAGGCTTTGTGGGAAACCAGCAGTAACTCAAACTATAGAAATAGAAGTGTCAGACCTAAATTGAATAAAATAAGTCCAAGATCATTTAAATTTTTGATAAAAAAGTTATATAAAACACCAATGCGTTTTGGGGGCAACACCACTTCCCCTTCATCAGGGCTCAACACAGGATACAACTTAGATGGACATATGTCAGTTTTTGCATTTTGGGTTCACATATTATCTGATAGCCCCCCCCCCCTTTGATATAGACATACCAATTATTTACCTTATACACTCTATGTCCTGTTGGGTTCTTCTACATACTCTGGTGCCTGACCAGGGGGTAATTTGTGCGTAGGTGCTGTGGCTCTGAGGCTCTGTCCTATGCAATAACTATATTTGTATTGGATATAAATATGCTTGCTCTATACTAAGTTCAAATATTATTGTTCTCTTATGATAATTGTTGTGGTGTTTTCATGGATCCTGATGAAGCAATTCTGGTGAAACGCATCGGCACATGAGGACCTGTAATCAGCTATACAATCTATGAAATATTGTCAACAATTGTTGTTGTGTATATATATATATATATATATATATATATGGAAAGCAATGGAAAACCTAGACAGCATTATAAAAAGCAGAAACATCACTCTACCAACAAAGTGCCGTATAGTCAAAGCTACAGTATTCCCAGTAGTAACCTATGGCTGTGAAAGTTGGACCACAGGGAAGGATGAACGCTGAAGAATTGATGGTTTTGAACTAAGGTGTTGGAGAAGATCAAACCAGTCAATCTTGAAGGAAATCAACCCTGGCCACCTAATGGGAAGAGAGGGCTCATTGGAAAAGACCCTGATGCTGGAAAACATGGAAGGAAAAGGGAGAAGAGGATGACAGAAAACAAGATGGATCAATAGCATTATTGAAACTATGAACATGAAGTTAAGCAAGCTCTGGGAGGCAGTGGAGGACAGAAAAGCCTGGTGACCATGAGGTCACAAAGAGTCAGACAAGACTAAATGACTGAACAACAACAAACATATATATGTATAGTGTGCTTATGGCTACAATAAACTATTTATATACATATATTGTGTGAGATTAGCTCGTGGGGATCAACTTTCCTGAGGAAAATAGTCAGCATGCAGGCAACTTTCTTTAAAATCTGGTGGCTTGACAGGTTTATTGGTAAAAGATTTTCAGAGTAAAAACAAACAAAACACAAAATAAATCCTTGCCGTCTGGCGCTAAACTAAACAGTATAGTTTCCTCACTATACTGTGTGGGGCTGGTCCCCGACACCCACAAAACATAATCCACAATTCAAACCTTGTCTTTTAAAGTCCAAACAGACACAGAGCTCCTTCAGATCCCTCTCTGAGTTCCAGGTCAGAGCTCTAGTGAGATCTCTTCCTGATCATTTAAGCCACCTGCTGGTGGACTCCAGTGGACCACAAATTCTGGACCAGAACCAGCCCTGCCATGGTGGCTGGCAAAATCCAAACCAAGTGTAGCGCTCTACCTGATGTTATTGTATACTTGATTATACTTTCTTTTTGCTGTATACATATCTAATACCTCAAGGGTGGTATTCTACCTGTCCTCCCACAATACTGCATACATATCAACAGTTGAAAAAAACAATTATATAAACAATTGATGAAAGTGAGTCCTTATATCCTAAAAATCCTTAAATGAGTCTACATATATGTTAAGAGTGCCAAAATAAGTAATAATCCTTATGCGTGCTAATATGCCACAAGTGCAAAAATTGCATCCAATAATAAAATCCGGACCGAACTCTGTTTAATCCAGTCCACATGAACGCATACGAGAGAGATAATAGGTAGCATCCTTCTACCACTTCATCTTGCATACTGTCACAAAATATATATATATATATAGTTTATTCTAGCCATAAGCACAACAACATCATTTGTTTTTAATTGACATACATATGTATGCTCCCTTTTTTTTAATATGATGTTTAATAACATTTCATAATTTTTATATACCTGTATATAATTTGTACTCTCCATGTTTGGCCTATATAGTCCGACTTCCTCTTTTTTTTCTTTCTAATCTATACATATGGATAATGTCCGTGACTTTCACCTATACACTATATTGTCAAAAGTATCAGGACACCTGCCTTTACATGCACATGAACTTTAATGGCACCCCAGTCTTAGTCCGTAGGGTTCAATAATGTGTTGGCCCATCCTTTGCCGCTATAGCAGCTTCAACTCTTCTGGGAAGCCTGTCAACAAGGTTTAGGAGTGTATCTTTGGGAATGTTTGACCATCCTTCCAGAAGCGCATTTGTGAGGTCAGGTATTGATGTTGGACGAGAAGGCCTGGCTCGTGGTCTCCACTCTAATTCATCCCAAAGGTGTTCTATTGGGTTGAGGTCAGGACTCTGTGCAGGCCAGTCAAATTCCTTCACCCCAAATGCACTCATTCATGTCTTTATGGACCTTGCTTCGTGCCCTGGTGTGTAGTCATGTTGGAACAGGAAGGGGCCATCCCTAAACTGTTCCCACAAAGTTAGGAGCATGAAATTGTCCAAAATGTCTTGGTATGCTGGTGCCTTAAGAGTTCCCTTCACTGGAACTAATGGGGCCAAGCCCAACCCCTGAAAAACACCCATAATCCCCCCTCCACCAAATGATTTGGACCAGTGCACAAAGCAAGTTCCATAAAGACATGGATGAGCGAGTTTGGGGTGAAGGAGTTTCGGGGTGAAGTCCCGACCTCAACCCAATAGAAAAACCTTTGGGATGAATTAGAGTGGAGACTGCGAGCCAGGCCTTGTCATCCAACATCAGTGCCTTACAAATGCGCTTCTGGAAGAATGGTCAAACATTCCCATAGACACACTCCTAAACCTTGTGGACAGCCTTCCCAGAAGAGTTGAAGCTGTTATAGCTGCAAAGGGATGGCCAACTCAATATTGAACCCTATGGACTAAGACAGGGAAGTTCATGTGCATGTAAAGGCAGGCGTCCCAATACTTTTGACAATATAGTGTATATATTTGGCAAACTGATGAGCTCATCATTCTGCTCTCTTCCTATCAGCATGCTCCTTGTTAGCACAGAAGCATAGCTGGCTGGCTCCTTGGGCTGATTCCTTATCTCCAGCTCTGAGCTCTGCTATAAAGGGGATCACAGGAGGCTGATAATGTTCAACCTGCACGTGCGCACCATGCACTTTCTCCTTCTCTAGCTGAGCAAACTGAGAGCACTTCTTATAGTGACACATTTGTAAACTGGTCTTGTACCATAACTCTTCCCATTAACATCTCCATGGTAGAAGATCTCTTTCAAACCGCGTGAAAGAATTTTAATAAACAAGGGTTCCGCGCAATCTATTTTTTATTTCTGGTTGAAGTGGACATGTATAGGCTACTGTACTAATTACACCCGTCAGCCGCAAGTGTGAAATGTTCATTAGAATGCCAGCAAGCTCTTTGTAGCGGGAGAAGCAAGCAATAATTAGTTATTTTTCGAATCTCTAAAAAGAAAACCCGAGTGTCATGGAGTCAGTCTTGCTGTTCTAATACTGACTGTGAGACATGCCTGGAGCTGCAGAGACATCCAAACAAAGTCTTCTGCTCTCTTATTTATTGTGTCAGTGACGCCTTTATCCCTTTGGACGTTAATGAGAACAATTTTCTCATGTTTCCGCGCTCCTTCGTTGCTGTGATAACAGCCTTTCTGTAGCGTCCTGGCTTCTCGGCTCACGCTGATATCTTAATAAAATCCCCACTAGATCAGTAATAAGTGGACCATTACACAAAACCGCCAGAAAATGAAAAATTTCAGGTTTGTGAGGTGTAACAAAGACACAGAGACATCTGTACGCATCTTATCCACAGGCTAGCCTGGCTGCTCCAGGCTTCACGCAGTCATTCCTCCGACAAAGAGCAGGCTTCACTCTGTAAATCTGTGAGAGTGGAAAGCCGGATTAAAATTCATGAATCTGCAGGCCGGGATTGATAGCTCTGCTTGGTGTAGTCTTGTAAGTTTGTCAAAAGTTTGATGGCTGCATGCCGTTTAATTCCTAGCTGAATAGTAATGCTAAATGATGGCAAGAGTCAAGCATTTGCATTCTTTTAAAGCACAACTTCAGTTTTTAGATTTTTTTTTAATCCATTGCCTAGCACTTATTAAAATAAAATGACAGCTTTCACTGCAGCACTCCCAGGCGCTGTCTCCTGCAGACTCCCCACTCCATGCTAGTATGGAAGATGGTGCTTTTGTAGGAACATCCAGGTGCAGAAGCAAGTTGACTTGTAGCCATATGCCAGGGGTTGCTGCTACCTATGCAGTGATGCCCGGACATGCATTAATATGTTAAAAACAGGAAAGTGTAACGTTTAATAAATGCAGATTGGATCCAAGTGGATATAAAGTCAATGCTAAATCCGGGTGAAATGCCTAAGCTCCATCGTTACTGGACAGAAGTAATGAGTAACAAGGTAACAAGGTATTCCAAACCAAAGTACCCATTGACCCTACATACTGCTTTTTGAGTATTCTTGACTACATAATTCTGGAAGAATCCACACAGGTAGCCTTTACTCATGCTCTATTTCAGGCTCGCAGAGTACTATTGCTACAATGGAAATCACCTGATCCCCTTCCCATCGGCAATGGGTAGAGCACATGGGTAATATACTCATTTTTTAAAAAATACGTATATCAACAAAGAGGGTGCCTGGGTAAATTTGAGAGATTATGAGCACCATGGCTAAATACTCCAGCCCTCAGCCCCGGAGAACCTACTGCTAATGTGGGTGATGCAGTGTCTGGCTGGGCCTGCATAAGTGTCTGAGTAGCAAAATATATTTTGTATATCGTAGGAAGCTCTTTCAGATGAAAATATGCAGCAGGATACTATATGAGGTTGAGTGTACTAGTAGGTTAACCCACTCTAAATGCAATACTGCACTGTAACCTGTGATTCTGACAATTGTCAATTCATATTTGTTGTCACCGCATTGTATTTTGTTGTGTTAAACTAAATAAAAACCTTTTTGATTTAAAAAAAAACTCTGCGGGAAATAAGCAGTAAAAAACAAGTGTGACTAAAAGAGATCTTCCACCACTCCCAGTAACACACACAGCCTCTTACCAAATATGATTGACCCCTATTATAGGCAGTCAAACAGTGCAGATGGTCAGCCAGATAGACAAAACAGCAATCGAATGTCACGCTCAGCAGTAGCAGCCTCGTGCACTCTTCAATATGTACAGCACAAGAGAAAAGACACTCTCATGGTGCAGTAAGTCATTACACACAAAGGTTTATTAAAGTAAAAAATTCCACATGATTTCCAATTCAATATAGCATGTCAATGGGAAAGCATAGGTTTCCAACCAGAAAGATGGCCGTGCTCTACTCCGCTGTGAGGTGACATCACATACCGAAGCTCCAACCAACACGTTTCATCATCAAAAAGACATTGTCAGGGGCGTCTGGCATATGTGACGTCACCATGCATTAGAGTGGTCGGAGCACAGCCATCTTACCAGTTGGAAACCAATGCTTTCCCATTGATACGCGATTTTGAATTGTGAATCATGTGAGTGGATTTTCTAATAAACCTTTTGTGTAATGACTTACTGTACCATGAGAGTAGATTTTCTCTTGAGCTGTACATATTGAAGAGTGCATGAGGTTGCTGTTGCCAGGAGGAGATTTATCTGAGCGTGACATTTGATTTCTGTTTTGCCTATCTGGGCAACCATCTGCACTGTTTGACTGCCTTAATAGGGGTCAATTATTTTCGGTAAGAGACTGTGTGTTACTGGGAGTGGTGGAAGATCTCTTTTGATCACACTCATTTTTTACTGCTTATTTCACCCTGATTTAGCACTTTATATCCACTTGGATCTAATCTGCATCTTTTAAGCGCTACACTTTCTTGTTTTTAATGTACTTGTGTTTGCAGCCAGCATTATTGTGTTACCAGCTATTTTGGTTTTGGACCATTGTTTTAGCGTTATTTTTAGGTAATTTTTATATATTTTCACTATGCATGAACATGCGTGAACAAGTACTGCTATTGTGCACACCAAGCGGCCTATTTAAACTGGATAGTTACACATGGTCAGTGTTGACTTTTTATCACGTACCTGGTAGCAGAGCCTTATATAATGAGGAAGGCGCAGGAGTACAGAGTACTATTAGTGAACTTGCTGAGTTATTCACTTTAAGTTTATCAGAGAGGACAAGGGGGCACTTTTTACATCTGGAGGTATTCATCTCCAAATATGGAAAGGCTTCCTCACATTGCTGTGAAAATGTGGAATAGAGCCCCTCAAGAGGTGGTTCTGGCCAGCACAGTAGATTGTTTTAAGAATATTCTGGATTATTTCCTAGATACATAATATAGCTGGTTACTAATATTTATAGGTAACGTTGATCCAGCGAACATCCGATTGCCTCTTGGGTAGAGCTGCACGATTCTGGCCAAAATGAGAATCACGATTTTTTTGCTTAGAATAAAGATCAGGATTCTCTCACGATTCTCGCGGCGTAATATATTAAATATACAAAAAAATTGGGCTAACAGCACTGTTTAGTTTTTTGAAAGGGTCATTTTTCAAAAAAAAATTGCGTTTAAAAGTCCGCTGCGCAAACAGCGTGTGACATAAAATATTGCAACAACCTCCATCTTATTCTCTAGGGTCTCTGCTAAAAAAATATATATAATGTTTGGGTGTTCTAAGTCATTTTCTAGCACAAAATAATGGATTTTTATTTGTAAACAGCAAGTGTCAGGAAAGATTTAGTCTTTAAATGGTTAAACCAAAAATCTATACAAGGGGAGTTTACTCAGAGTTCAATGCCTTTGAAGTAAATTACTTTGTATCTTTTCTCAGAACTTGGCTCTCTGCCCAGACTTGGCTGTCTCCCCTGAGACTCAAGTCGCTCTGACTTAGTAAAGACTTCAGGAGACTTGCATTAACATTTATTACTGTCAAGTCGCACTGAGTCGCCCCGCAAGTCCATTAACTGCACTGAAAAATCGCGGTAATGCCCAATGGAGATCGCAGGGGGGGTAGTTCGAGATCGCGATTTTAATACGATTAATCGTGCAGCTCTACTTTTGGGGGATCAGAAAGGCATTATTTTTAAAGTGGATCATGCTTTATTGTTTTTTTTTTTGCCTTCCTCTGGATCAACTGAGGGTATAGGAATGTATATATAGAATTGTATAATTTTTTTTTTACAAGATGACAGGGACACATCCACTCTACAGGTACAGTAAGTATAAATCCAAAATAATGAATAAGTCCATCAAGTCCAATAATAATAATAAATTGTCCATCATGTCCAACAATAGTAAAATGGAAGGCAGCAGCTATCCTCAGAGTAAAGCCAGCTCTGTAAAGTGAACACAAAAGGGAAAAAACAGGAAGCGCCACGTAAGTGTAGTTTTAAAAGAACAGCATTTATAAAGTAGAATACACTCACAAGATAAGGGTGTACAAACATGCCCATCAGATGTACAGGGAGGCCACTAGGATCCGCCTTATGGACACTGCATATGCCTGAGAACAGCTGCAGGTGGAGGAGTAGTAGTAGAATGGAGCGTCCTATGGCTACTAGGAAGAGCCACAGTTAGTCAACCAGACTTATTGTATAGCTATGTAAGTCTTGCTAGCAGCAGGGCATATGTCCATGCTGGGCCGCTGAAGTTGTCAGAAGGCTCCGGTAAGATGAGCTGATAACAGTGGGCAGCTGAGACAGTTGCTGGTAGCAGGGTGGTAGGTGGGTACTGGTGACAGCGGGCAGAGTAGCAGAGACAGGAAGGCCAGGTCATACATCGACAGGAAGGATCGGGTGCAGGGCACAGGCAGGAGTGTGGTCAGGAACTGATCAGTAAAGCAAGAGCCAATGGAGACAGAAGCGGAGGTCAAGGGACAAGCTGGGGCAGAGTGCAGGCAGGCAGGCAGAGTTCTGAGAGTGGTCAAGACGAGCTGAGTCAGCAACTGGAATCAAGATATCAAATCACAGGATACACAGGAGGCTGAAGACAAAGGAGCACTGATTCTGAGCACTAGCCCAGTTTAAATAGCCCGCTTGGCGCTAACATGTGTTACAAGTGCACGTGAGCACATGTATGCGCATTAGCAAGTGCCCAATTTCTACGAGCACGAAAGGGAACGATTAGCCTGTGCACCATAAGTTCGTCTAGAGAAGCCATTTAGTCTATTGACATGCCCTTCCTTACACTTGCCTTCAGCAAACAAGTGTAGCCAATGCCCCCTTAGGGGTGGCTGAGTGTTGTGGTCATCTGCTCACACTGCCCTCAATCACATCCATACCGCCCCCGGAGTCATAGAACAGGCTGGTGCAATATTTCGTTTTATTAAGATATTAACTTGGTTGGGGATTAGGGGTGTTATGGGGTGCCCATAGAATTAGTTGCAAACATGCACAGGACCACTATATACAGCTCTGTATATACAGTTGTGCTCATAAGTTTACATTTATTATCAATCAACTGTGTTTACTCTTTTTAAATCATAATGACAACAGAAACTACCGAAATGACTCTGATCAAAAGTTTACATACCCTGGTGATTTTGGCCTGATAACATGCACAAGTCGACACAAAGGGGTTTGAATGGCTATTATAGGTAACCATCCTCCCCGGTGATCTGTTTGCTTGTAATTAGTGTGTGTGTATAAAAGGTCAATGAGTTTCTGGACTCCTGACAGACCCTTGCATCATTCATCCAGTGCTCCACTGACTTTTCTGGATTCTGAGTCCTGGGGAAAGCAAAAGAATTGTCAAAGGATCTGCAGGAAAAGGTAGAACTGTATAAAACAGGAAAGGGATACAAAAAGATATCCAAGGAATTGAGAATACCAATCAGCAATGTTCAAACTCTAATCAAGAAGTGGAAAATGAGAGGTTCTGTTGAAACCAAACCATGGTCAGGTAGACCAACGATGATTTCAGCCACAACTGCCAGGACTATTCTTCGGGATGCAAAGAAAACCCCACAAATAACTTCAGGACTCTCTGAAAGTGGTGTGGCTGTTTCAAGATTCACAATAAGGAGGCACTTGAAGAAAGATGGGCTGCATGGACGGGTCGCCAGAAGAAAGTCATTACTACGCAAATGTCACAAATATCCCGCTTAAAATACGTCAAACAACACAGAGACAAGCCTCAAACCTTCTGGCACAAAGTCATTTGGAGTGATGAGACCAAAATTGAGCTTTTTGTCCACAACCATAAACGTTACATTTGGAGAGGAGTTAACAAGGCCTATGATGAAAGGTACGCCATTCCTACTGTAAAACACGGAGGTGGATCGCTGGTGTTTTGGGAATGTGTGAGCTACAAAGGCACAGGAAATTTGGTCAAAATTGATGGCAAGATGAATGCAGTATGTTATCAAAAAATACTGGAGGAACATTTGCATTCATCAGCCAGGAAACTGTGCATGGGACTTACTTGGACATGCCAACATGACAATGATCCAAAACACAAGGCCAAGTCGACACGTCATTGGCTACAGCAAAATAAAGTGAAGGTTTTGGAGTGGCCTTCTCATCTCCGTCTCCTGACCTCAATATCATTGAGCCACTCTGGGGAGATCTCAAATGTGCAGTTCATGCAAGGCAGCCCAAGAATTTCCAGGAACTGGAGGCTTTTTGCCAAGAGGAATGGGCAGCTTGACCATCTGAGAAGATAAAGCACCTCATCCACAAATACCACAAAAGGACTTTGAGCTGTCATTGATGTTAATGCACGGTATTAAGAATTGGGGTATGTAAACTTTTGATCAGGGTCATTTGGGTAGTTTCTGTTGTCATTATGATTTAAAAAGAGTAAGCACAGTTGATTGATAATAAATGGCTTCAGACAAACACTAACCATGAGTGAAAGAAATGTTTTTGTGTTCTCATTCATATTCTCTGAAAAATGGCCAAGAAATCATAAATTCTGCCAGGGTATGTAAACTTACGAGCTCAACTGTACATCTCCTCTTGTCCTCCAGCACTTCACTTGCTCCAGTTACACTTCTTCCTTCAGCACATTACTTGCTTCTCTAAACTACGGTTCCTCTCTCCTGCACATGTTCTCTCATACTTGTTCCAGGCCCAGAAGGAAGTTTACTAGGCCTTCTCCATTCCTCCAGCCTGACTAGCACATGGTGAGGCCTCCATTGCTGTGAACAGGGCCTCAGAACCACCCATTACAGATAGGGACAGTTGATCCCCTAGTGTGTAGGTACACTGATGTGCTAGCCGGCCTGATGGACTACTACTCCGAGACCATCCACTTACTCCAGGTCCTGTCTGCCGATTAAGCTGCATTAGCCTTCTCCACTGCCGCTATGACACCACAATCCCTTACTGATTTCTGCATCCTTTCCCGATTGTCTCTGACCGCAATCCGCTTCGGCATGCCTCTACAGCTTCCCAGGGTGCGTGTCACTCACGACTAGTGTTGAGCGAACCCGGACTGTAACGTTCGGGTCCGTACCGAACTTTCGGGTGTCCGTGGCACGGACCCGGACCCGGACATTTCAAAAATCGTTCGGGTTAGCCATGCCTGGGCTTGCAATGTCAGGCCCAAGCGAGTTGTGATCAGCACTCACTGTGCGTGGGACCCTTCGACATCTCCGTACGGCTTCGCCTAACGCCAGTCTCTGTTAGCCCTTTCCTACGTCTTTAGTCATTCCCTAACACCACAGTATCGCCGTCACCTCTTCCGATTACGTCGAATTAGCCGTCTGTCCTGGACCTCATTCACCTACCAGAGCCTCATCATCAGGTAGTCCGGCCGATCGTGTAGTCACATGGATGTGTGATCCCCTAGTTGACAGGGATAGACATTACCCACCAAGACTCCGGGACAAGTGTCGTTACCTCCGGAGTGGTACACGAT
>BLSH010491248.1:34873-45265 GCA_018402905.1 Glandirana rugosa | reverse complement strand
GAAGTTATATTTGATCTTTACTAATTAATTGTATTTTTTTATATGAAATAAAAAAGGAAAGAATGGATTAGAGAAGGACAGAGGAAAAGAAAAAACAAAAATAAATAAAGAATAGAGAAAGAATTGGAGCAGAAGGAAGGAAAGAAGGTGGATGGGGGCAGGAAAGAAAGGGAGAAGTGGGGAAAAGGGGAAAGGAAAAGGAAAAATGAAAGGAAAGGAAAGGTTAAGGAAAAGGAAAGGATAAAGGGAAGGATAAAAGGAAAAGGGAAAGGAAAAAGGATAAAGAAAATGAAAGGATACGGGAAAAAGCAAAGGTCAGAGGAAAGGAAAGAAGAAAAAAGACCTTTACTTTAAGGTCATCACAAAGGACAAGGGGGCACTCTTTACGTCTAGAGGAAAAAAGATTTAATCTACAAATGGGGAAAGGTTTCTTCACAGTAAGAGCTGTGAAAATGTGGAATAGACTCCCTCCAGAGGTGGTTTTGGCCAGCACGGTTGATTGCTTTAAAAAGGCCTGGATTCTTTCCTTAAAGTAAATAATATAACTGGGTACTAACATTTTTAGGTAAAGTTGATCCAGGGTGAATCCGATTGCCTCTCGGGGGATCAGGAAGGATTTTTTTCCCCCATTATAGCAAATTGGATCATGCTTTGCTGGGGTTTTTTTTGCCTTCCTCTGGATCAACTGTGGGTGAAGGATTGTATATGGGATTGTTTGGTTTTATATATATATATATATATATTTTTTTTGGTTGAACTAGATGGACTTGTGTCTTTTCTCAACCTGATTAACTATGTAACTATGTAAAGGGAAAAGGAAGGAGGGAAAGAAAATGAAAATAGAAAGGGGAGGGAAGGAAAGGAATAGGAAAGGAAAGGAAAGGAAAGGAAAAGGAAAGGAAAGGAAAGGAAAGGAAAGGAAAGGAAAGGAAAGGAAAGGAAAGGAAAGGAAAGGAAAGGAAAGGAAAGGAAAGGAAAGGAAAGGAAAGGAAAGGGAAAAAGGAAAGTGGGAAGGAAAAATGAAATGAATTAGGAACAAGGGAAAGGAAAAAGCAAAGGAAAAGGGAAAGTAAAGGATAACGGAAAAGAGAAAAAGGAAAGGATAAGGGAAGAATGCAAAGGAAAAAGAAAAGGAAAGCGCAAAGAAAAGGGTAAGATAAAAAAGCAAAGTAAAGAAAAAAGAAAAGGATAGGAAAAGGAAAAAAGCAAAGGAAAGGAAAGTCAAAAAAGGAGAGGAAAGGAAAGTGAAAAAAGGAAAGGAAAAGGAAAATAAACGAAAAAAGGGAAAAGGAAAAGAAAAGGAAAGGAAACCCCCACCATGAGAGGTAAAGCCATCCATGTATTTCTTTTGTACAAAGTGTGAGATATTATAGCTACCAATTGGAATTCAGTTTTCTATGTAATATCTCCCTAGTTGCTGTGAGTTGTGGTACTCTGCATTCATATAATCTTTAAAGCTAATGATGAACAATTTGATCTGCAAACCAGACATGTCAGAGAATTGTGAATTTATTTTATTTCTCAAAATATATACATGGATATTTGTTTGGCCTGCAGGTTCTCTGGAGAATTACAAAATTCAGGAATCCAGGCACTCTTCGTCATTATACTGTACAATTATGCAGTTCATGGACCACAATTGCCTGCATCCTTGAATTGTTGTCCTCTGCACACAGGTCTGCATTGGAATACTCAGAAGAATCACAAGCAGTCCAGATCCCAAAACTGCTAATTATTGCTCTCTATGCTGCTTTATTGAACACGCTTGTTGTTGTTCATCCAAACCGGATACTTAATGGCGTTTGCCTTTTAAAGTGCAGCAAACTTGTAGATATGTCTCTCTGAATCCATGAACATTTATGGAATATCAACATTTCTGTCAACTATTAACTGAACTTGTGGGCAACCCAGAATGCTGCCCGGAGGAGTCACATGTCCCCTCTGTTGAGCTATAGATAAGTAAGCGTGGATCTCAGTTGACATTAACTTTTTAACTTCAAAGTCCATTTTCTCCATCGGTACACGACAGGCGTTTAGCGCATCTAATAGAAAACTCATTTTTTTTCATTTGAGGGAATAAATTTACATGTGGCAGCTCTGTCACTGGTAGGTAGCTCCATTTAACTGAATTTGGCACTTTCATCCAATTCCGCTGAACTGAAATGGATAGCAGCATGTCAATTCCTCCCCCCCTTTAACACAAAATATTACAGATAAAGCCAACTTCTTTCATAAATAAACCATTACTTCACATCTTTCAGAAATTAATTGAAAAGAATTTATAAGAAGAGGATTTTTTTTTTTACCTTTAAAAAGGGTGTCATGTTTGAATTACCTCCGTAATGTAATATAATATAAGTGATGTAAAAATTAGCAGAGTGTTCTCTGAGAAAAAGATTGGGCTGCAAGAACTTACTTGACTCTGTATTTGAAAGGCAGAAAGCGTAGACACTATCAATCAGGGCTGAAATAAGTGTTAATGAATTATGACCACAAATTGAAACTCTGCTTCATGACTCATTATAAGCCACATTACAATGTCAGAAGTACATTATTCACAGGGACGTGTGATACAACATTGGCTGATGTGATAGGCAGAATAAACTTAAAGTGTATATCTGGGCAAACAAAAAAAAATATTCAGTAGATCTCTACAATACATATGTAGTGCTCTCCCCCAAAGGGGCCACTGTGAATTAACCCAAGTCTCCCTTGCTAGTACAGCTGTGGCCAACAGTTTTGAGAATGACACAAATATACATTTTCACAAAGTTTGCTGCCCAAGTTTTTATGATGGCAATTTGCATATACTCCAGAATGTTATGAAGAGTGATCAGATGAATTGCAATTAATTACAAAGTCCCTCTTTGCCACAGAAATTAACTTAATCCCATAAAAACATTTCCACTGCATCTGTGAAGAAGGTTTCAGGGAGACCAAGAAAGTCCAGCAAACGCCAAGACCGTCTTCTACAGTTGATACAGCTGTGGGATTGGGGCACCACCAGTGCAGAACTTGCTCAGGAATGGCAGCAGGCAGGTGTGAGTGCATCGGCACGCACAGTGAGGAGAAGACTTTTGGAGGATGGCCTGGTGTCAAGAAGGGCAGCAAAGAAGCCACTTCACTCCAGGAAAAACATCAGGGACAGACTGATGTTCTGCAAAAGGTATAGGAATTGGACTGTTGAGGACTGGGGTAAAGCAATTTTGTCTGATGAATCCCCTTTCCAATTGTTTGGGGTATCTGGAAAAAACCTTCTCTGGAGAAGAAAAGGTGCTACCATCAGTCCTATGTCATGCCAACAGTAAAACAGCCTGAGACCATTCATGTGCTGGGTTGCTTCTCAGCCAAGGGACTGGGCTTATTCAACATTTTACCTAAGAACACAGCCATGAATAAAGAATGGTACAAAACATTCTCCGAGAGCAACTTCTCTCAACCATCCAAGAACAGTTTGGTGATGAACAATACCTTTTCCAGCATGATGGAGTACCTTGCCATAAGGCAAAAGTGATGATAACTAAGTGGCTGGGGGAACAAAACATCATAATTTTGGGACAAGGCACCGAAAGCATTGCCTATGCAAGAATGGGCTGTCATCAGTCAGGATGTGGCCCAGAGGTAGATTGACAGCATGCCAGGGAGAATTGCAGAGTTCTTGAAAAAGAAGAGTCAACACTGCAAATATTGACTCTTTGCATAAACTTAATGTAATTGTCAATAAAAGCCCTTGACATTTGTGAAATGCTTGTAATTATACTTCAGTATACCATAGTAACATCTGACAAAAAGATCTAAAAATATCTTCAATTTCTGAGGTAGGTAAGGGATTGGTTTTCAGACGATCTTTGGTAACAGACAAACGAATTGTACATGGCCATATGGAAAGGGTGAAATGCGGCTTTCTTGTACCAATAACGGGACTTCCGGGTCGACATATACACGTACCATCTGGTCATTTAAATCCACCCCCCCACATGAAAAGATTGTGTTCTTGGACACATTCGGGCTTTACAATGGGGCCACATCTTCTCTGAATCTCCACCAAGGTGTCGTTGTGGATAGTAGAGAGGATGTGGACATCTTTCTTGTTCCTCCACTTCATGGCTAATACCTCTTTACACCTCATGAAGGCAGATTCCCCGTTTTGACTTTTATTGGTGAGGAGATGTTGTGGGAAGCCCTTCCGGCTTTTCTTGAAGGTGCCACAGGCCAGGGTTGTTTTTTGATAAAGGTGGTGAAATAGAGGCAGGCTCATATAATAATTTTTCACATATAAGTGGTATCTTTTTCCAAACGGGGGTATGCCAGCTCCCAGACAATTTTCCCACTGATTCCAATAAAAGTGGAGCAATCACGGGGCTGGGGTCTTTTCCTTCATAGATACGGAAGGTGTACATGTATCCAGTGGCTCGATGACATAGCTTGTTCAGTTTTAAGCCATACTTGGCGCTATTGCTTTGTAAGTACTGCTTGAACAGTGAAATGGATAAGTGTTTCGTCCACACATATATTTTTACCTGGGATAAACACTTCCGCAAATCTCTGGGAAAAGGAAGGAATTAGGGGGTGTATCTTTTACATACAATTTATCATGGTTGGGGTGATCTCGGGGAGGGCACTGCGAATTATCGCTAAAATGCAGGAAACGCATGATCATGTTGTATCATGTCCTGGACATGACAGCGGAGTATATCGGAGTATATCGGCATGTGGTGGATGGGGTGGGTGGTCCAGTACCAATGGAGTTAATTTTTTTGTAAGCCCCATTTTGAACGTAAGGCCCAAAACCAATTTAAATTCGTCCTGTGTGAGACGTCGCCAATGGAACATGCGGGCGTAAGACGGAGTGGGGTTGGCAGCAATAAATTGCTCTGCGTAGAGATTGGTTTGGTCCACCATACTATGCAGCAAATTGGGGAGAAAAACAAATAAAACTAATAGGACCCAGGCGGTAGTTCGAGCTGGAGCGGCTGCGACCAGGCGGCCCCGCCACCACCTCTATATGTCCCGCCACCGCCGTTCGCCGGAAATGCAGGGAGTGTGACAAGTATGCTATTGCCACCCTGCCTGTCCGCCACCTGGTAATGGCATACCTAAGCTCAGTGTTGCGGCCGCTGGCAGGAACAACAGGCAGTGCAGCAGTCAGCATTTTACAGTCGGCATGGTACGGTCTCTCTACCTCCTCTTCTACTGCTCCTGTGTATGCCTGGGGAGCGGCCAAGCAAGACGAGTGACAAGTGGCATGTTAGCATGGATTGTGGGGTGGAGGCGGAGCCAGAGTGGCACATGGGTTAGGAGCAGAGCAGGTTTCCCAGCACATTAGGAGCACATCACAGCATAGGTTAACAGGCTACTACAGCACAAGTATCCGCCCCATGAAGTCTGCATGGAGGAGAAAGCAGAGGCTGCAGGTGACGGGTTTGGAGTGGGAGTGGCAGTAATTACATCCCCGTATCGGAGTGGAGTGAGCTCACTAACAGGTAGGGCCTTCTCCCCAAAGCAATGGTTGCCTGTGGATTGTCTGATGAGGCAGCCTTGGCACTGATAGGCAGCACTGCTGGGCACTGATGACAGTGCACTGATGGACACTGATAGGCTGCTCTGGTGGCATTGATGGACACTGATAGGCTGCACTGTTGGCACTGACAGACACTGATAGGCTGCACTGGTGGCACTGATGAGGTGGCACTGATTGACCCTGATAGGCTGCTCTGATGGGCGCTGGTGAGGTGGCATTGATGGGCACTGATAAGCTACACTAATGAACACTGATAGGCTGCACTGGTGGGCGCTGATGAGGTGGCACTGATGGGCACTGATAAGCTGCACTGATGAGGGGACACTGATGGGCGCTGACAGGCTGCACTGATGGACACTGATGGGCTGCGCTGGTGGGTACTGATGAGGTAGCACTGGGCACTGATAAGCTGCACTGATGAGGGGGCACTGATAGGCTGCACTGGTGGGCACTGATAAGCTGCACTGGTGAGGGGGCACTGATAGGCTGCACTTGTGGCACTGATGGACACTGATAGGCTGCACTGGTGGCACTAATGAGGTGGCACTGATAGGCTGCACTGGTGGGCAGTGATAGGCTGCACTGATGGGCACTGTTGAGGTGGCACTGACTGACCCTGATAGGCTGCCCTGGTGGGCACTGATGAGGTAGCACTGCTTGGCACTAATAAGCTGCACTGATGAGGGTACACTGATGAGGACTGATAGGCTGCACTGGTGGGCACTGGTAGGCAGCACTGATGGACACTGATGGGCTGCACTGGTGGGCACTGATGAGGTAGCATTGAAGGGCACTGATAAGCTGCACTGATGAGGGGACACTGATAGACTGCACTGGTGGGCACTGATAAACTGCACTGATGAGGGGGCACTGATGGGCACTGATAGGCTGCACTGGTGGCACTGATGGACACTGATAGGCTGCACTGGTGGGCACTGATGAGGTGGCACTGATGGACACTGATAGGCTGCACTGGTGGGCACTGATAGGTGACACTGATGGGCTGCACTGGTGGGCACTAATAAGCTGCACAGATGAGGGGACATTGATAGGCTGCACTGATGGGCACTGATAAGCTGCATTGATGAGGGGGCACTGATGAGCTGCACTGGTGGCACTGATGGACATTGATAGGCTGCACTGGTGGGCACTGATGGACATTGATGAGGCTGCACTGGTGGGCACCGATGAGGTGGCACTGATGGACACTGATGAGCTGTACTGGTGGGCACTTATGGGCACTGATAGGCTGCACTGGTAGGCACTGATGAAGTGGCACTGATGGGCACTGATGGGCTGCACTGGTGGGCACTGATAGGCTGAACTAATGGGCACTCATGGACCCTGATAGTCTGCACTGGTGGGCACTGATAAGGTGGCACTGATGGACATTAATGAGGCTGCATTGATGAGGTGGCAGTGATGGGCACTGGTGGGCACTGATGAGGTGGCACTTATGGACACTGATGGGCTGCACTGGTGGACACTGATGGACACTGATAGGCTGCACTAATGGGCCCTTGCCCAATATGGATATTGAATGGAGAATGTACTTAATAATGAATGGCTGTCTCAGCTGCTCTGTGATGACTCCTGGGGAAGTGTGAAGAAAGTGGCAACTGTTTCACATAAGCGCTTGAGACAGCTATAGAATCATGAACAAGGTGTAGAACTCAAAGTTAATAGCAAGTGGTTTATTTTAAAAAAGACATAATACATTGAATAAAAACCATAGGCATGAGCATATATAAGCCTATATTTAGAATATAAAAAAATATAAAAAAATTAGTAATTTTTTTGCTATTAACTTTGAGTTCTACACCTTGTTCATGAGTCTATAGTTGTCTCAAGCACTTATGTGAAACAGTTGCCACTTTGCTGACACACTGCACCCATGGATGCCCTAGGGCGCCAAGATGGGAGAGTGGTAACATAATGGTATGCCATAGAATTTTGCTGTTGCTGGTGCTGTTGCATGTAAATCTGAATTCCTGATAAATTTAATATTCGTTTTCATTATCGTGATATAAAATAATGGATGTGGGGCATTTTGGTGGGCGTGATTTTTTTTTTTTTGGGGGTGAGGGGATTTAGTTCTTGGACCCAGGCAGCACAATGTCTTGGGCCAGCCCAGTCCTGGAGTCTGGCGCTGCTGGAGGTGGGCAGGTCTTCAGATCTTGGTCCTGATGTCCTTATTCTTCTAGGACGGGGGGCGGTTTCCTCTGCTGAATCAGACTCTGATCCACTGCCCTCTACTGGCTCGTATTCCAAACCAGAATCGTATGAGAGCTCCCCGCTGTTCTCATCATCTGACATGGCAAGGATATTATATGGCTCCTCAGGGGTATAGACTCTCTGATAGGGATGGGCTGAACACCCCCCCGTTTCAGTTCGCACCAGAACATGCAAACAGACAAAAAATTTGTCTGAACATTCGAACACCGTTAAAGTCTATGTGACGAATATGAAAAATCAAAAGTGCTAACTTTAAAGGCTTATATGCAAGTTATTGCCATAAAAAGTGGATGGGGACCCGGGTGCTGCCCTAGGGGACTTGTATCAATGCAAAAAAAAGTTTTTAAATCAATCTTTTTCTCAGGAGCAATGCTTTTAATAATGCTTAAAGTGAAACAATAAAAATGAAATATTCCTTTAAATAATTTGCCTGGGGGGTCCCCTTAGTCTGCCTGTAAAAGGGAACACCTATGTGATGTTTAGAACAGTGCCACCGCAAAATGACATTGGTAAAGAAAAAATTGTCATTTAAAATTGCGGCTGTAATGTATTGCGGGTTCCCGACAATATACAAAAAAAGTCACTGAAAAAAATTGCTTAGGGTCCCCCCCCCCCAGTCCATACCAGGCCCTTTGGGTCTGGTATGGAATTTAAGGGGAACTCCATGCCTAAATTTAAAAAAAGATTGACGTGCGGTCCCCCTTAAGATCCAAACAAGACCCTTATCCGAGCATGCAACCTGGCCGGCCAGGATGAGGGGGCGAGCGCCCTCCCCCCGAACCGTACCAGGCTACATGCCCTCAACATGGGGAGTATCAGTGCTTTGGGGCAAGGGGGGCTCTACGCCCCCCACCCCGAAGCACCTTGCCCCATGTTGATGGGGACAAGAGCCTCTTCCCCACAATCCTAAGCTGTGGTTGTGGGGGTCTGCGGGCAGGGGGCTTATCAGAATCTGGAAGGCCCCTTTAATAAGGGGGCTCCCAGATCTCAGCCCCCCCATGTGAATTAGTGTCAGGTACAGCGTACACCTACTAATTGACCAAAATGTGTCAAAAAAGAAAAGAAAACACAGGAAACAATTAGGGACAAGTCCTTCATTAAAAAAAATAAAAAAAATAAGTGTCCTCATTGTAATCCTTTGTCAATCACGGCGTGTGACGGACCCAAAAAAAAAAGTCGCACCAGCTCTTCCTCTATGGGAGGGCTCCCGCCGACTGAGCTCGCTTTGCTTTGACAGTTTATTTATAGTGAAGGGCGGGCCACCCGGTGACGTAATTGAGTGACCCCCCCCCTGACGTCACATGATGTCAGAAGGGACAGGGGTCACCCATACGTCACTGGGTGGCCCCGCCCTTCACTATATCTAAACTGTCAAAACAAAGTGAGCGCAGATGGCGGCAGCCCTCCTATGGAGGAGGAGCTGTGCATGCCGTCTGCCGCACTATGCATTATGGAGCGTTCGGCGGTGCCGAAGTCACGCTGAACACCCCATAATGTTATAAATTTGGGGACAGGGCAAACAACAAAAGTTCGGCTCGAACTTATGCTTGGGCCGAACCGTTCACCCATGCCCACATGGTGGGCCTAGTGACCAGTGGAGGCCCGCCCATAGGGGGCGCCCGGGCGCCACCCCCCAAAAAGAAAAAAATGTCCCCTTTAAAAAAAAAAAAAGTTTTTTAAATTAACATAATGCACTGTGTTCGGGTGCATTATGGGAAGCGTGATGTCGTTGCAGTCACATGATTGCAGGCGTCACGCTTCAATGGTAGTGTTTATTCCTGCCTTGAGGCACTTTGCTCTGCGCCTCAAGCTGCCTGTTGGCTCCTGATACTGTCCAATAGACAGCGGTGATTGATCTCGAAGGAGCCTCGGTGTCACTTCCGCCCATGGAGACTGGAGAAGGAAGCCGGACTCCATGCTCCAGGCTCAAAGCACGCTCACTGCAAGCGCTGCCTCTGCATACAAACAACCCGATGGCCGCATGCTGATCTCTGCACACTCCTGCCTGCCTGCCTATTACTTGTCCCGAATTCAGGATGGGGGAGGCTGCCGCTGTGAACCCCTATCTGGTGACTGTAAACACTATCTGGGATCGTATATACCCCAATCTGGTGACTGTATACATTATCTGGGACTGTATATACCCTTATCTGGTGACTGTATACACTATCTGGGACCGTATATACCCCTATCTGGTGACTGCATACACTATCTGGGACCATTTATACCCCTATCTGGGACCCTGTATGTACAATACTCTGCATGGAGCTTCATATGACATGTCCTATGTGTAATACTCTGCATGGAGCTTCCTATGACATGTAATATGTGTAATATTCTGCATGGAGCTTCCTATGACATGTCTTATGTGCAATACTCTGCATGGAGCTTCCTATGACATGTACTATGTGCAATATTCTGCATGGAGCTTACTAAGACATGTCCTATGTGCAATATTCTGCAAGGAGCTGCCTATTCCTATACAGTATCCTTCGAGGTACGACTTATAACGTGTATAATGTACAGTATCCGTCGAGGAACGTCTTATAACGTGTATCCTGTACAGAATCATTCGAGGTACGTCTTATAACGTGTATCATGTACAGTATCCTTCGAGGTACGTCTCATAACGTGTA
>BLSH010491248.1:10253-21604 GCA_018402905.1 Glandirana rugosa | reverse complement strand
GGTATTATGTATTCGTGCTCATCAGGTGCAATCGATTTAGACATACATGAAGAGACAGATTGAAAGATACCAGTGGGCGTGTACTTCTGTTGGGCATGTGTCAGTGTGCTAACAATACAACCTATCTTATATAAAAGACTGCAGTGGGGGGCTTGGTTTGGACTGAGAAGAGGCCGTGTTATTTGCTGTGATTTTTGGGGGGAAAGGACTGATGTTTGCTGAAATTCTTGTGCATTTTGTCCATCAAAAGTGGGTCAATGTTGTGTGTGTATTGTTCCTGTCTGACCATGCATTCTTCCAGGAGAACATACTCACCAAATGTATGTGTGCAGAATGTGTGTGTGTGTGTGTGTGTGTGTGTGGTGGTAAGTGTTATTGTTTGAATATGTGCCCTTTTTAATATGTCGTAATGCTTTGTAAGAATAATGACTGTTAAGTATGTTTCTATAATCTTGCAGCTAAAAATGTGATGTGGGTTGGTGGATGTTGAGTAGTTGACTATGGAATGTGTTGCCTGTTCCACACTGTGAAAGTAAAACTGTGTCCACTCTAAGGTTTAGACACATGTTAGATTCTAAGCTCCTATGAGCAGGGCCCTTAGAACCCAATTGCTAATTATTTTGCTAAATGGAGAACCATGTATACTGTAGAATATTTTAATGCCAGGAAATATGTATATAATTGTGTTTCTGTTGGCAAAATAAAAGCACATTATTGAGCTCTTATTTGTTGTGTTTCTCTTTTCTTTCTTCTTACTTTTTTATTAGTTTGGGAAGTGGAATACGGTATCTTCCTTAGGGCCGGTTCACACTGCTGCAGTGTCCGTGATCGGATGTGATTCGCATCTCTGTACAATGCAAATTCAGCCATACAGATAGTATGGCTGAATTTGTATCGCATTTGGATCAAACTCGCACAGGACCCTTTTTTTGTTCCACAGCAGAATTGGATCGCATGGGTGTTCACACCTATGCGATCTGATTCCTGTCCGAATTAGCAGTTCTCAGTGCGATATGCAAACTGATTTGGGGGTGTCATTAGCTTTCTATTGACACTCCCAGCAGTATGCATATGGCAGTGTGAACTGCCTACAATTCGGGTGCGATGCAGGAACCCGTAGTGGATTTGCAAGGTTCCTGTATGGCACCCAACTCGCAGGCAGTTCGCACTGCCATATGCTAACTGCTGGGAGTGTCAATAGAAAGCTAATGACATCTCTAAATCAGTTTGCATATCGCAGTGCGAACTGCAAACTCGGACTGGAATCGGATTGCATGGGTGTGAACACCCACGCGATTCAATTCTGCTGCAGAACAAAAAAAAAGTCCTGTGCGAGTTTGGTCTGAATGCAATGTGATTTCAGCCATACTATCTGTAGGGCTGAAACCGCATCGCACAGAGATCGCATGTGATTTTTCACCGCAGTGCAGTGCGAATTACATGCGATCTCGGATATTTGCATAGTCCTTACTGATTTACATTAGCAGAACAAATTCAGGAAGTGTAATGTGGCTGTAAACAGGAAGTGATGTGTGCATATGGGCTGGAAGCAATTGTGTGGTGATGCCAAATAAACAAATCAATAATTCCCACCCACACCAAATATAGATACCACATCCTCCCCCACATTGATAAAAAATGTAATTTCAACTTGCTTGCGGCTATAATATATTGCCTGCTCCCAGCAATACAGATTAAAAAAAATATGGCATGAGGTCCCCCCCCAATCCATACCAAGTTCTTCCGGTCAGGTATGGATTTTAAGGGGAAGCCCACACCAAAATTTTTTACAAAACGGTGTGGGATCCCCCCAAAATCCATACCAGACCCTTATCCAAGCATGCAGCCTGGAGGTCAGGATGGGGGGGGCAAGCGAGCACCCCCCTTCCTGGACTATACCTGGCCACATGCCCTCAACATGAGGGGTGTGGGTGCTTTGGGGCAGGGGAGGCTCTGCGCCCCCCATCCCAAAACATCTTCTCCTACGTTTATGGGGACAAGGGCCTCTTCCCGACAACCCTGGCTGGTGGTTGTTGGGGTCTGTGAGTGGGGGGCTGATCAGAATGTGTAAGCCCCCTTTAACAAGGGGGCCCGCAGATGCTGGCCCCCTATGTGAATGGGTATCAGGTACATTGTATCCCTACACATTCACCAAAAAAGTGTCAAAATGTTTTCAAAAATAGACACCTTTTTTGTCCAATCTTTTATTTCCAAAATGTTAAAAAGTGTCCCACAATGTACATCCATGGTCAATCATGATCAGAAAAATAGACACAAATCTGAATGCTCCACCTCGATGGGAGGGCTCCCAGTGACTGCTGTCTCTTAGCTTTGACAGGTGTTATATTGTCAAGGGCAGAGCCAGCCAGTGACGTAACCAGGTTACTCTGCCCCTTATGATGTCACATGCCGGCACATGACGTCAGAGGGGATGGGGCTCCTGGTTACATACCCAGGTGGCTAGAAAATAATTGTCAAAGTGCACAGAGGACATACAGCGGGAGTCCTCCCATTGAGACCAAGCATTTACATTATGTACTATTTTTGGGTCCATTGGGCACCGTGATTGACCATGAATGTACATTATGGAACTCTTTTTTACATAAAAAATTGGACAAAAGATGTCGCTTGGGGTTTTTACATTTTGACAATTTTGTGTGAATGGGTAGAGGTACGATGTACCCCATATTCATTCACATAGGGGTGGCAGGATCTGGGGGCCCCCTTTTTAAAGGGGGCTTCCAGATTCTGATAAGTTTCCCGCCCGCAGTCTCGACAACCACAGCCCAGGGTTGTCAGGAAGAGGCCCTTGTCCCCATCAACACATCAACATGAACCCCCCCACAAAAACAAGCTGATGATGGCGCCTTAATACCTAAGTGACAAATCACCATAAAACATTATCCGAGCATGCAACCTGGAGGTCAGGAAAGGGAGGGGACGAGCGAGCACCCCCCCTCCTGAACCATACCAGGCCACATGCCCCCCCACCCCAAAGCACCAATTGTAAAGGAGATGGCGCTAAATACTCATAAAATTATCATACTATCAAAACATTGCTATTGTGAATAAATCTGTATGTAAAATTAATTATCAATGGTCGATAGTGACAGTCCCGACACCAATAATACAGTAAATGCCTCAGTTACGTTTTTTCCTCCGCAACTGCACTACACCATGAGTGCTGAGTATTTAGGTAACCACTCATCAGAAAAAATCTGACCACTTTTTAGGGTAGGTCAAACAGCATGTCAACCAGCATGTGTGTATACACCAGGCTCTTTATCTTCTCAGATGGTAAAGCTGCCCATTCCTCTTGGCAAAAAGCCTAATTTCCTGGAAATTCTTGGGCTGTCTTGCATGAACTGCACATTTAAGATCTCCCCAGAGTGGCTTAATGATATTGAGGCCAGGAGACTGAGGTGGCCACTCCAGAACCTTCACTTTATTCTGCTGTAGTCAATGACAGGTCGACTTGGCCTTGTGTTTTGGATCATTGTCATGTAGAAATGTCCAAGTACATCCCATGTGCAGCTTCCTGGCTGATGAATGCAAATGTTCCTCCAGTATTTTTTGATAACATACTGCATTCATCTTGCCATCAATTTTGACCAAATTTCCTGTGCCTTTGTAGCTCACACATCCCCAAAACATCAGCGATCCACCTCCGTATTTCACAGGCTTTGTTGACTCCTCTCCAAATGTAGAGTTAATGGTTGTGGCCAAAAAGCTCAATTTTGGTCTCATCACTTCATCACTCCAAATTTATTTGTGCCAGAAGGTTTGAGGCTTGTCTCTGTGCTGTTTGGCGTATTGTAAGCGGGATACTTTGTGGCATTTACGTAGTAATGGCTTTCTTCTGGCGACTTGACCATGCAGCCCATCTTTCTTCAAGTGCCTCTTTATTGTGCATCTTGAAACAGCCACACTACATGTTTTCAGAGAGTTCTAAAGTTATTTGTGGGTTTTTCTTTGCATCCCGAACAATTGTGGCTGAAATTTTAGTTGGTCTACCTGACCGTGGTTTGGTTTCAACAGAACCCCTCATTTTCCACTTTTTGATTAGGGTTTGAACACTGCTAATTGGCATTCTCAATTCCTTGGATATCTTTTTATATCCCTTTCCTGTTTTATATAGTTCAACTACCCGTGGATCCTTTGACAATTCTTTTTGCTTTCACTGAGGATTTTGTTTCTGATTTCAGGTGCTGGAGTGCCGACACCAATTGGAAGGATGCGGCCCTCCGTTACCAGTTCTGCATGGGTCTTTCAGAAGCCTTGAAGGATAAGCTAGCCCGAGTGGTGGTTCCACATTCTCTGGATGATCTCATAAAATTATCCATACAGATTGACCAGAGATTGAGAGCGCGTAGATCTGAACGATCCACCGGACCTTTTCGCCCTATATGAATGTTACCACGGGTGGCCAGTTCACCAGGCCCAGCTTCATTTGAATGCTCAGGACCTGCTTCTGACACTTCTGAACCCATGCAGCTGGGCCTACTTCGCCCTTCACTCATCAATGAGGGACATCAACGCCGTCACTAGAATAATCTGTGCTTGTATTGCGGTGAACCAGGCCACTATGTGAGAACCTGCCCAGCCAAACTCTGTAAGTGCCTGTCTATTTCTTCTCCTAAATCTCCAGCTTTACCAATCAACTTTTCTCACCTGGCTATTTCTATTCTTATCAGCTTCCAGGAAGAACTATTCAGGCACCAGCTATAATGGATTCTGGGGCCTGTAGTTGCTTCATTGATCTGTCATTTGCCGCAAAACCCCAAACACCTCTGCAACCCAAGGCTCAGAGACTCTCTGTTCATCTGGCAGATGGGTCCACCATCAAGTCTGGATTGATTTCTCAAGAGACCACCCCATTACCTGCCACCATTGCTACCGACCACCAAGAACAATTATGCCTAGATACCATTACTTCACCCTTGTTCCCCATTATACTAGGAATGCCTTGGCTGCAGGCACATAACATTGGGTTACACAGGAGATCCAGTTTCAGTCACCCTACTGCCATCAACATTGCCTCCTGGAGGTACCTTGCCCCACACCATCCTTGCTATGCATGGACTCTGACCCTGAAGTAGGCACATCTGTCCCCGTTACATAACGGGATTTTTCAGACGTTTTTAGTAAGAGAGGGGCAGAGACTCTTCCTCCTCATAGATCTTATGATTGCCCAATTGAGTTACTCCCGGGGGGCCTTTTGGAAGAATCTTTCCCTTATCTGAGCTAGAACTCTCAGCTCTGATAGATTACATTGATGAGAGTTTGAAGAAGGGGTTCATTCATCCTTCTACATTCCCAGCCGGGGCAGGCATTTTCTTTGTGGAGAAAAAGTACCATTTTTTTCAACCCAGTGTTGACTACCGTGAACACAATAAGGTCACAGTTAAAAACCGGAACCCCTACCTTTGGTACCTGAACTATTCCAAAGACTTAAGTCAGCAACGGTCTTCACAAAGCTAGATCTCCGAGAGACATACAATCTGGTCCGCATACGGGCCGGAGATGATGGGAAGACAGCATTCCGTACTAGATTTGGGCATTTTGAATACCTAGTGATGCCCTTTGGACTGTGCAACGCACCTGCTAAATTTCAGCATCTGGTCAATGACATTTTCAGAGATTTTTTGGATCTTTTTGTTATCGTCTACTTGGAGGATATTCTGATTTTCTCTCCTTTACTAGAGATTCATCAGGGACATGTGAAAAGGTTGTTGAGCTGACTCAGACAGCATGGCTTATTGCCAAACAGGAAAAATGTGAGTTTGAGCGTCAGAGCATCCAGTTCCTGGGATTAATAATCTCTACAGAGGGCATAAAGATGGATCCTCAAAAAGTCACTGCCATTCTGGATTGGCCAGTTCCCACGGATAAGAAAGGTATACAACGTTTCATTGGATTCGCAAACTTCTATCGAAAGTTCATCAAAGGATTCTCAGCCATCATTGCCCTCATTACTCATCTGACCAAGCAGAGCAACCGGTTTTCCTGGACTCCCGAATCCCAGTCTACTTCTGAAATCTTAAAGGAGTTGTTCACTACTGCATCTATTCTAAGGCATCCTGACCCAGTTCTACTATACGTACTGGAGGTTGATGTATCAGAATCAGCAGTAGGGGCAGTAAAGGCTGCACTAGAAGAGTGGAAATATCTCCTGGAAGGGGCGGCTCACCCCATACTCATCTTCACTGACCATAAAAACCTTGAATATTTGAGGACAGCAAATGTTTGAGGCCACGCCAAGCCAGGTGGGCATTGTTCTTTTTAAGGTTTACTTTCCACTTAACATACAGGCCCCGGTCAAAGAATACTAAACCTGACGCTCTTTCCCCATTCCGTCCTCTGGAATCTTCCTCCTGTTGCAAGAAGATCTAATCTCTCGAATCAGACAAGCCTCTGTGGGAGTTCTCTCACCTCCCAAGATACCCCTACAAATGAAGGATGGACTATTATGGTACCAAGACAAATTTTTTGTACCAGAGGAAATACATGTTTCTAGTCTGAATCTGTGTCCCGACCATGCATTAGCAGGACACTCTGGAGCCAGTAAAACAGCTGAGTTAGTTCTACGTACCTTTCGGTGGCCCCATCTGGAGAAGGACTGCAGGAATTATGTGGAGGCATGTACCACATGTATCCAAAATAAAAGTAGCAAAACCAAAAGCATGGGGTCTGCTTACACCACTACCAATCCCAGGCAGGCCGTGGAAAATTATTTCAATGGATTTCATTGTGGAACTTCCCCCATCAGAAGGTTGTACAGCTATCTATGTAGTAGTAAATTGGCTGTCAAAAATGGCACACTTTCTACTCATGAAGGGTACACCATCTGCTTTGGAAACAGCATAAATTTCATAAAGGAAATAGTGAAGCTTCATGGGGTACCAGCTAACAATATATCCGACCGGGGGGGGGTGCAATTCACCTTAAGATTTTGGAAATCCCTCTCAGAGACCCTAAAAATCAAATTACCCAAACTAACGGTCAAACAGAAAGGACCAACCAGACCCTGGAGCAATACTTAAGTTGTTTTTCTTCTTTTTCTCATAATGACTGGGTATCTTTACTTCTCTGATGAGGACAAGGGCTCCTTCCCGATAACCCTGGCCGGTGGTTGTCGGGGTCTGTGAGCGGGGGGGCTTATCGGAATCTGAAAGACCCTTTAAAAAGGGGGCCCCCAGATCCCGCCGCCCCATGTGAATGAGTATGGGGTACATTGTACCCCTGCCCATTCACATAAAAAAGTGGCAAAAAAAAAAGAACACAGTGCACAGGTTTTTAAAGTATTTTATTAAGGCAGCTCCAGGGTCTCTTCTCCCCTCTCCGGCTGTTCTCCCTCCTCCGCTGTCTTCTTTCTTCTGCTCTTTTGTGGGGTCTTCTTTCTTCTGCTCTTTTGCCGGTTCTTCTCCCTTTCCGCACCGTCTTCTACTCTTTTGCCGGTTCTTCTCCGCGCCCTCTTCTGCTCTTTTGCAGGGTCTTCTCTCTGTGCCATCTTCTGCTATTTTGCCCGGTCTTCTCCGTTGTCTTCTCCCTCTGTTCTTCTTCTGATGTTGACTCAACACGATCTCCTAGTGTAATGCTGTGCCCTTACTTATATTGGCATGGGGCAGGCCACTCGGTGAGGTCATCTGGAGCCCCCACCCCGGGAAGAGGCCCTTGTCCTCCTCATCAACATGGGGACAAGGTGCTGTGGGGTTGGGGGTGCAGAGCCCCCCTGTCCCAAAGCACCCACCCCCCCATGTTGAGGGCATGTGGCCTGGTACGGTTCTGGAGGGGGGGAGCCGCTCACTCTCCCCCCCATTCTGTCCAGCCAGGCTGCATGCTCGGATAAGGGTCAATTCTTTAAATATTTTGGCGTGGAGTTCCCCTTGAAATCCATACCAGGCCCAATATAGATTTTTTATCTATATTGCCGGCAATACATTACAGCCGTGAGCAAGTTTAAATTACTTTTTTTCCTTGAGAAATGTCATTTTGATGCGGCACTGTTCTAAACATCACACAGATGCGCCACTTTACAGGCAAACTAAGGGGACCCCCAAGCACGATATTTAAAGGAATTTTTTATTTTTATTGGTTTAATTTAATCATAATTAAAATCACTGCTCCTTTAAAAATGATTGTTTTAAAAACTTTTTTTGCTATTGATACATGTCTCCCAGGGCAGTACCTAGGTCCCCATACACTTCTTATGGCCAACAATTTGCATACAAGCTTTCAATAAGGACTTGGGATTTTGCAGGTTTGAATCCCATTGACTTCAACTATTACCTCATATGTGAGCTGACAGGCATCTTGCCGGCAATAGCGATCTGTTCCATTTGCATGTGCTCCCATTTTTAGAGAGTTGAAGTCTTAATTGCTTTTAAGTGGGCGCTATTTTCAGGCACTGCTGGAGCACATTTTGAGCTATAGTAAATTACTCCCATAGGCTAACATGGAGGGGAGTTTAGAGGAAGAGAAAAAAAGCTCAAATGCCTGTAAGCATTTTTGAGCTCAAGTGTTCATGAGATCTTAAACATTTCCAATGAAAGAAATAAAATAAGAAGATTAACATCTGCTTTCTTCGCTTCCTGTTAATTAAATCTGTACTTTATATCAACATAAACATTTTCCACGGCAGCTTCCTAAGCTTTCATATTTTTCCCCACTCAAATCTTTTTTCCATAATAAGCTAATAGATGTATGTAATAATTTGCATCCTACTGAAATTTTCACATCCCAAAGCTGCCATTGCTATGGTTACCTAAATTCTCTCCTGTCTCGGCCGCTAAATAATGAAGTCACCTTTTCCTTTTTATGAATTCCTTTAAAGTCCTCTGCCGTATTTAATATAATGAGAGGTTTCTGCTTGATCACAAATATAGAAAAGGTACAAATGTCACCATTTATTTTATTTCATTCAGTTTTTTCCCTTTAAATGTTAGATGTAAAAATAGGTGGATTAAAAAAAAACAAAAAACAAAACAGTAGGAAGGTGGAGGTTAACGGTCGTATATAAAGTATAGTGAACGTTAGAATGTTTTTTTTTTTTCGTTTTACATAGAGACAGAAAACAGTTTATTATGGTAAAAAAGAAAAACCATTGTACTCACAAAAGGAGAATAAACACAGGCGTTGAGCTATAAAACAACACCAGAGGCATGACCATCAATCAGGGCGCAGCTAATGCATTTCGAGGGCCATGCCCTCTTTCTCAGAGCTCTGCGCCCTATCAGATGGTCATTGCTGATCATGCGTCTGGTGGTGTTTTATAATTTCACACCTGTGCTTATTCTCCTTTTGTAAGTACAATGGTTTTTCTTTTTATTATTCATTAAACAGTTATACAGTATTGTATTAGGCTGTGTGACTTCTTTTGTTTGTGGTCTAGTTTTGTTTTCCCTGAACCAAGGAGGGCAGCAAGGTCACAGAGCATTTACTGATGGTTCCAGTTGGTGGAAGCCTATAGTGGTCCCTATCGTTTCTCTAAGGTGGAAGACTGTCTATTTGGGCGCCATGAGGAAATTACCACACCTGTAGCAGGAACATTGCTTTTAAGTATCTAGAGAGTGCGAAAGCCCAACTCCAGTTTTTGACCCAGCAGAGTGGAGCAGTCAGCCTGCTGGGAGTGGTGCCTATCTTCTTCTGGGTTGAATGATGCCCAGCAACAATCCTTCTTCCTGTGAGCCTTTAGCAGGGATCTTCAAACTATGGCCCTCCAGTTGTTCAGGAACTACAATTTTCATCATGCCTAGTTATGCCTGTGAATGTAAGAGTTTTACAATGCATCATGGGATGTGTAGTTTTGCAACAACTGGAGGGCCATAGTTTGGAGATCCCTGGCCTAGAGCATCAAACATGCTCCACTAGGGATGCATCATTAAAGTATAACTTAAAGCAGAGTCCAACTATTTCTGTGTTTATTAAAAGTCAGCAGCTACAAAATAAACATACACTCACCTGTCCCACAGTCCAGCGCTGCGGGCGACCGAAGCCGCGCTTCTCTCCTTCTCCTCTCCGTGGTGCCGGCATAGCAAGTGTGGGCACTGGGCTGTGACATTTTGCGGCTTCACAGCTGGGTGTGCACTGTTGTGTTGCGTGTTCTGAATGGCCAGGCAATCTTCTGGGACCTGTGAAGTGTCCCAGAAGATTGCAAGGAGGGAGAGGAGAACTTCCGCTCAACGACACAGCGTCATGAGTGGAAGTGGGAGCTGGGTACTTGTCAAAACTAGGTACTCCCCCAAAAAAATGACATGCCAAATGTGGCATGTCAGGGGGTCAGGAGTCCTTAAAGTGGAAGTTCCACTTTTGGGTGGAACTTCACTTGAAGGCAAAACTTTCTTTTTAGATTTTGGATGGAGTGGAGAGGGGTTAGAACCCCTGTTAGGTTTTTATTGCTGTCTGTGCCCCCATTAAGGAGATTCACCCTGTTTATTTGTCCTATTTAATATCATCAGAAAGCGAAGGAAGATCCCAAATTTTGTGTTGCCCCTGGAACAGGAATAGAGGGGAACTCTTGCAATGGGGACTTGTGGACTGGCCATAGGGCACACCAGACATTTGCCCGGTGGGCTGGCGCCCCCGGGCTGCATGTCCTAACAAGAGTGGCCTGTTGATGAGGTAGGCGGCGACCCTTGTTTGGACATTCTTGTCTATATTCCCATCACACACTCTCCTGGAATAGGGTTCATTTGTAGCGGGTGCTGCAGCGACTACCAGCTGAATACTGGTTACATCACAAATAAATGCACATAATCGCCAGCACACCATGGGTCTTCAAATGTTGCCCAAAGTTTTATTGCAGAAAGATCACATTACAAAAAAACAAGTGCAACGTTTAGGAGCTGTGCAGGACCCCTTCCTCAGGCAAATCCGTTAACTGTGGTCCCAATAATTGTCATTCTATCAGCAAAGCAGGGAGTGGGAGGAGTTGGAGATCTGCCCAGAGGGCAGCAGTCTTTTTATATCAACAAGCAGGTAATCATCCACTTGTTATTATGATCCAGATCTGCAGCTCCTCCTATCCTCTACTTTTCTGATAGGATGACTGGCGGGGCAGGGGACCATGGAGAGGACACACAAGCTGAATCCTGCCTCTGCCCTGCCAAAGGTAGGACTGTGCAGTGGAGGACAAAAGAAGATTGGAAAACATTGCCTGGTCTTATAAGTCTCCATTTCAGCTGTGACATTCAGATGTCAGAATTTGGCATAAACAACATGAAAACATGGAGCCATCCTGACTAGAGTTGAGCGAACCCGGACTGTAAAGTTCGGGTCCGTACCGAACTTTGGGGTGTCCGGGACCCGGACCCGGACCCGGACTTTTCAAAAAAAGTCCGGACGACGGGAGA
>BLSH010491157.1:4529-16456 GCA_018402905.1 Glandirana rugosa | reverse complement strand
ACCGGGGCCACAAGGGATGTCGGTCAGGCTGGGCTCCTGTAAGGGAGGGTGTGTGTACCATCCGTTTACTCCACCGGCGTTCCAGGGACATTCGAGTTCCGGAATCCACTGACGGATTAAACTTTCGGTGGAGAGATTTATTCCTTCACGTCCTGAAGAACACAACCCTTCTACCGTCACTCACTATCTCCCCCACCCCTGGGAGCAGGATATTAGGGGAGTAGTGACAGTGAGGATATTTTCTGTCAAGAGTAACAAAGGAGTGAGAGACTGATTCCTGGTACTTATTTCTTTACTTGACCATCCTCTAGTCTCTGAGGATCTTACAATTCCCCCCTCAAGGTAACGAGTAAATGGCTCCTCTGATCTCCTACCAGTTCATTTCTTTATTCATGGTCCTTAGTCAGAGAGTGAGGAAACAATGAGAACTGTCTTTTATAGGAGTGACAGTGATGAGGGGATTATAGGACGAGGGTCCCCACCCCCTCTATCACTCACTGCCATCTTCCCAACACAAGAAGTCCTGCACTTCCTTATTTAGAGAGGTGGCTTTCAAATTAGGCAGTCACCTAAGGCCTTGAGCTTACAGGGACCTTGCGGCCACCTCATTTGCCTACCATGTGTGTGGGAGGGAATGTCCTCGGGTCGGACTGGCTGTAGGGAACACCGGGGCCACATATCCTAACAAGAGGTGCCTTCCCCCGAGCTCCCCTTTCACTCACTGTGTATGGCTGCTTAAACACACTGCCCCGCCCACCTCACACTCTGCCAATCAGAGGTTACATCACAACAGGGCTCTGCAGCCCTTTATTCAATGAGGGCGCTGATGCCATCTAACCCACCATGTGACTGGCTCCTGTACTGTGTGTGCAGCGAGTGCTCAGAGAAGCATGAAGATGCCAGGAGGAGATGGGAGGTGATGGGGGAGGTGTGCCTAGGACTGCACACAGGTGAGCTGTGCCATTGCTGCTCATTATCATAGTGGCTCTGTACAGCATTGTCTATGGGAGCTGTATAGTGTGTGCTGGGGGCAGACTCAGTCTGTATTAGGACACACCTGAAGTGTGGATATAAGGGGAGGGGGGCACTTCAACTTACTGCTATCTCATCTATTAGCTATGGGGGCATGAAGAGTTCTGTACAGCTTGGGGCCCCCACCACATCATTTACTTCCCACAATGATGAAAAGGAATGTGGCAGCTCCAGCTCATGTTAAGAGTTTCCGCAGGACAAAGGACTCTCTACCCTCACGTGAAGGAGAGGCGAGTATAAGGACAAGGGGAGAATCATGTCTACACAGTCTCTGACTGTCTCTTGTATCATGTCTGCGCAGTCTCTGACCATCTCTTGTATTACCTCTGCACAGTCTATGACTGTCTCTTGTATCATGTCCGCACAGTCTCTGACCATCTCTTGTATCATGTCTGCACAGTCTCTGATCATCTCTCTTGTATCATGTCCACAAAGTCTTTGACCATCTCTTGTATCAAGTCTGCACAGTCTCTGACCGTCTCTTGTATCATGTCTGCACAGTCTCTGACCGTCTCTTGTATCATGTCAGCACACTCTCTGACCATCTCTTGTATCATGTCCGCACAGTCTCTGACCATCTCTTGTATCATGTCTGCACAGTCTCTGACCATCTCTCTTGTATCATGTCCGCACAGTCTCTGACCGTCTCTTGTATCATGTATGCACAGTCTCTGACCATCTCTCTTGTATCAAGTCTGCACAGTCTCTGACCGTCTCTTGTATCATGTCTGCACAGTCTCTGACCGTCTCTTGTATCATGTCTGCACAGTCTCTGATCATCTCTCTTGTATCATGTCCGCACAGTTTCTGACCATCTCTTGTATCATGTCTGCACAGTCTCTGATCATCTCTCTTGTATCATGTTTGCACAGTCTCTGACCATCTCTCTTGTATCATGTCTGCAAAGTCTCTGACCGTCTCTTGTATCATGTCTGCACAGTCTCTGACCGTCTCTTGTATTATGTCTGCACAGTCACTGACCATCTCTTGTATCATGTCTGCACAGTCTCTGACCATCTCTTGTATCATGTATGCACAGTCTCTGACCATCTCTCTTGTATCATGTCTGCAAAGTCTCTGACCGTCTCTTGTATCATGTCTGCACAGTCTCTGACCGTCTCTTGTATCATGTCTGCACAGTCTCTGACCATCTCTTGTATCATGTCTGCACACTCTCTGACCATCTCTTGTATCATGTCCGCACAGTCTCTGACCCTCTCTTGTATCATGTCTGCACAGTCTCTGACCATCTCTCTTGTATCATGTCCGCACAGTCTCTGACCATCTCTTGTATCATGTCTGCACAGTCTCTGACCATCTCTCTTGTATCATGTCTGCACAGTCTCTGACCGTCTCTTGTATCATGTCTGCACAGTCTCTGACCATCTCTCTTGTATCATGTCTGCACAGTCTCTGACCGTCTCTTGTATCATATCCGCACAGTCTCTGACCCTCTCTTGTATCATGCCTGCACAGTCTCTGACCGTCTCTTGTATCATGTCTGCACAGTCTCTGACCGTCTCTTGTATCATGTCTGCACAGTCTCTGACCGTCTCTCTTGTATCATGTCCGCATAGTCTCTGACCGTCTCTTGTATCATGTCTGCACAATCTCTGACTGTCTCTTGTATCATGTCTGCACACTCTCTGACCATCTCTTGTATCATGTCCACACAGTCTCTGACCATCTCTTGTATCATGTCTGCACACTCTCTGACCATCTCTTGTATCATGTCCACACAGTCTCTGACCCTCTCTTGTATCATGTCTGCACACTCTCTGACCATCTCTTGTATCATATCCGCACAGTCTCTGACCCTCTCTTGTATCATGTCTGCACAGTCTCTGACCATCTCTCTTGTATCATGTCCGCACAGTCTCTGACCATCTCTTGTATCATGTCTGCACAGTCTCTGACCATCTCTCTTGTATCATGTCTGCACAGTCTCTGACCGTCTCTTGTATCATGTCTGCACAGTCTCTGACCATCTCTTGTATCATGTCCGCACAGTGTCTGACCATCTCTTGTATCATGTCTGCACAGTCTGACCATCTCTTGTATCATGTCTGCACAGTCTCTGACCGTCTCTTGTATCATGTCTGCACAGTCTCTGACCATCTCTTGTATCACGTCTGCACAGTCTCTGACCATCTCTTGTATCATGTCCGCACAGTGTCTGACCATCTCTTGTATCATGTCTGCACAGTCTCTGACCATCTCTTGTATCACGTCAGCACAGTCTCTGACCATCTCTTGTATCACGTCTGCACAGTCTCTGACCATCTCTTGTATCATGTCTGCACAGTCTCTGACCATCTCTTGTATCATGTCTGCACAGTCTCTGACCATCTCTTGTATCACGTCTGCACAGTCTCTGACCATCTCTTGTATCACGTCTGCACAGTCTCTGACCATCTCTTGTATCATGTCCGCACAGTGTCTGACCATCTCTTGTATCATGTCTGCACAGTCTCTGACCATCTCTCTTGTATCATGTCCACAAAGTATCTGACCATCTCTTGTATCATGTCTGCACAGTCTCTGACCATCTCTTGTATCATGTCTGCACAGTCTCTGACCATCTCTTGTATCATGTCTGCAGTCTCTGGTGGAGTCAGAAGTGTGTGGACTGTGGAGAGGAGAATATGGGATGAAATCAGAGCCAGCAAGATGGAGCCCAGAGATGACCATCTGACCCAGGCCAACACGGTGCACCTGAGAAGAGGTCAGTGCCAGCACTGCAAGGCCAGTCTGAAGGGGGGGGGGGGGGTCACTGATGTAAAGGGGGAATGAATAAAGTAAGGCAAGGGAGCACTGACCTAAAGGCTCCCCCTCATATTTGTAACCACCCCCCTTAGTGCAATAACCCTGTGGTCAGTGGTCTGTGGTCACCAGAATCCCCTCACATCATAGTTCCTGTTGGAAGACCCTGATGTAAAGGGGAACTCTAATGTAAAGGGGAATGGTGCGCACTCTGATATAAGGTGATCTCCAGTCACCAGAGCCCCCTTTACATCAGAGTTCCCCTTTACAAGAACGTCTGCAGCATTCCCCTTTACATCAAAGCTCCCCTTGCACTGTAAGGAGGAATCCTGCAGATGTAAGGGGGGACTCTGTGCTGCTGGGTTATATTACCGGACCTTCATGTAAATGGAGGAATATTATATTTTGACTTTAGTTGCAGCGGCACACATTTTATCTAGATTTGTGTGTGTAATATACAGTGTATAGATATATATACACATCCTATACACACACACACACACAGCCCTCAAATCTTCCACTCGCCTACTCACAAAATAACATGAGGGGTGGTGAGCTGGGATGCCTCAGAGGAGGGGGGGGGGGGGCACCGCCGGCATGTGGGGATGAATGGGAGCTCTTCTCTCAGTGATGGCCGAGGGGAAGAGAGGAGAGCAGAGGGCGGAATCATCAGACAGCAGGGAACATCATGGTAACAGCTTTCATTTCAATTGCCGCTTGTGCCCGCCTCTCGCCGTCACATACAGCCCCGCCTCCTGGCTCGGGGACTTTGATAGACAGATTACCTGTCCAATGCTGGGATGCGTGACGAGTATCAAAGTCCCCGGGCCAGGAGGCAATCCTCTCCTCTCTTCCCCTGCACAGATAGGCTGGCTTCATGTACACGGGCACTCAGGCTGCATTTCATGTACACGGGCACTCAGGCTTCATTTCATGTACACGGGCACTCAGCTGCATTTCATGTACACGGGCACTCAGGCTGCATTTCATGTACACGGGCACTCAGGCTGCATTTCATGGGCACGGGTTAGGCTGCATTCATTAGCACAGGTCAGGCTGCATTCATTGGCACAGGTCAGGCTGCATTCATTGGCACAGGTCAGGCTGCATTCATGGGCACAGGTCAGGCTACATTCATGGGCACAGGTCAGGCTACATTCATGGGCACAGGTCAGGATGCATTCATGGACACAGGTCAGGCTGCATTCATTGGCACGGTCAGGCTACATTCATGGGCACAGGTCAGGCTGCATTCATTGGCACGGTCAGGCTGCATTCATAGGCACAGGTTGATTGCATTCATGGGCACGGGTCGGCTGCATTCATGGACACAGCTCAGACTGCATTGATGGGCACAGGTCAGGCTGCATTGATGGGCACTGATACAGTTGTTAATATTTTTATAACTTAATTCTGCATAAAACATTTAAGCGTCTTTTTATGAGATAATTTATGAGGGCGTGTTTAGGGGCGCAATTAGGGGAGGGGCAGTGCAGGGCAGGGTAGGTAAACTGGTGGCGAGTAACCCTTAAGGGTGGGGCCTCATGTCCAAGTTTTGCCTTAGGCCTCACAAAGCCTAGAGCTGCCTCTGCTTATTTAGTCCATGATTTAGTCATGAATAACAGCGGGGCTGAGCCCCACCAGAGGTCAGAGAGTGAAGATGGGGGGGGAGAGCAACCAAGATTAAGACTGGACTGATCCTGAAGACCACAATCATTGATTGGGTTATTGACTCCTCCTTCATTATCACTTTTTGTTTAAAATGTTCCAAAGTCTGAGGATGTTATCACATTATTATCAACATGTAAAAGTCTGTGCTCCAATCAAATCATCAGATATACAATGTCCAGCTGATAGGAAATGGATGCAAAAGAAGTCAGGACTATGTAATGTACAACTTATTATATAATATACAAAAGTTAGGACTATATGTATCAGAATGATATAATGTACAATACAGAGTATATAGTGCAAGGGTCAGGGGTATGTAATGTACAACATAGAGTATATAGTGCAGGGGTCAGGAGTATGTAATGCACAATATAGAGTATACAGTGTAAAGGTCAGAACTGATAATATTGGTATTCAGTAATAAGTGGAAGCTTAAATGTTTCCTGGAGACAAGTTGCAGAGATCCCACACCACTGCCTCCCATCTCCTGAGACTGCACTCAGTGACTTGGGTCTGAGACTCTACAGACATATCCCTCTACCCGACACAGCCAGCAAGTAAAGAATTGTTCTGTCAGAGATCTTCCTAGACCCGGGTATGGGGCAGAGGACTCAAAGTACATACCCCAGGTGCCTAGGTAGAGTAACACCTATAGTGAAAATCAACATTTTGCTTCCAGTTGAACCCCAAAATCTCCATAAATGCAGTCTAGATACATAAATTGTGTCTGCAGCACAGAGAAGGAAGATTATCCGAGAGAAATACAGGACGGGGAACACAGCTCAGGAAAGTGACCAGGGGATTACAGGCTGATATCACCCAATCCCCGCCCTACTCTGGACCAATCAGTGAGCAGTATGGGTGGAGGAATGGATTTAGTGTTAATGACCCACCTGTGCTGATCTCTGTAGGAGGGTCCTCCTCTATAAATGTCCCCGTTATTCCATCCTCCTCCATAGACTGCTGATCATCCCTCACACACCTCTCGTCTTCTTCTGCTTTAACCTCAAATTCTATATCAATTGGATCTCCACTCTAAATCAAGAAAATGAGAGAAAATATCAAACGAAAACTATAAGGTCACATAAAAAACCCACACATCATCTCCACAAGTCCATGTTTTAGATCCTCCGTCCCACCAACCTTGTAACAGTGAGGGATGGTGAGATCTTCCTGTGTGGAATCCCGGGAATACAGAGGACGGGGACATCTCTCTGGTGGGTTCCTGGTATTAGGTGGCTCCATCTTATCCTTGTTTCCTTCTGAAAATTCCTCCATCACTCCATACTCCTCATCCTCCTCTTTATATTCTTCTTTAACATCAATATTATCATCCCCGAGGTTTCCACTCTCTGGTGGGTTTCTGTAGCTGGATGACTCCACCATGGTGTCCTGGTACAGATCTTTGTGTTCTTTTAGAAACTCTGACTCCTCCATCACCCCATCCTCATCATCCTCCTCTTTTATTTCTTCTTTAATCTCAGCTTTAGAATCTCTCAGGTTTCCACTCTGAATATAGAATAAAAATGACATCAATGGTAACAATGCAGATAATGTACAGATCCTAATGATACTCTCAGTGATTGTTCCTCATCTACCTGATGATGGTGAGGGGTGGTGTGACCTTCCTGTGTGGAATCCCGGGAATACAGAGGACAGGGACATCTCCCTGGTGGGTTCCCATTACTGGATCCATCTGTAGGAAACACAACACTGACTGAATACATTGTTTCTATGTGTTTATCAGATGATGGGGGATCTAGGTGGACCCTCTGTACTGCTCTCTCCTTTACAATAAAGTCTCCTCTTACCCGGTGATGTGAGGGGCGGCTGATTGTCCATCATGAGGTCCTTGTAGAGATCCTTGTGTCCTTCTAAATACTCCCCCTCCTCCATGGAGAAATAGACAGTGACATCCTGACACCTTATAGGAACCTGACACACACAATGATACAGTCACCATCCAGACACATCCCTTGTCTGTTACTGGATAATGTCCCAGAATTCCCAGCACCGCTCACCTCTCCTCCATGATCTCTCTGGTGACTTCTAGAATCTTCTTTGTATTTCTCTATTCTATCAGGGAGGGAGGTGGAGGCAATGTGATGGTCATGTGATCTCCAGACTTCACAGGAGGAAAACTCTAGATCTGAACACAAACAGTAAAATCAAATGATATTCCCAGAATCCTCCTCACCTCTCCATTCAGGTCTCCATTTTATTAAAGCCCCATTTTGGTATAATTTACCCACATAGAACCCCCACACTACACAGGTTCCACGCTTGTTGTGGGCAGTCTGATGTCATTACAAACAACACAGGACCAACAGTCCCAATCTGCTAGTGAGGATGCCAGGGGTCCATCCACATCCTAAGAACATCAGAAAAAAAAAGAAAAAAGCCAGATGGAGGGGCATTGGGAGGAGGGGCTGTGAGGTCAGTGTGATGTCACAGGAGTCTCTGCCTCTGATTGGTGGGACATTGGGAGGAGGAGCTGGGGGGGGGCGTGCTCTGTGAGGTTTCTGTACACAGAGTCATTTCTCCCGGGTGCGTCCCTTCTCTCCTAAACTGAAAGATGAACTTTGTCTTTGGGCTTTGCCAGGACTCATCATATTCCTGTGATCTCCGTGTACTCCGGAGACTTTACTGATCACATTTTAGGATGAATATCTGAGACTGGGATCATTATGGAGAAATTTGTGTTCAGGACATTTACTACAAATTACATTTTTCCCTCTTTCTTCCTATTTGAATCATAAAATAAAGACTTACATATTCCAATTAGGGTTGCCACCTCATCCCTTTAATCCAGGACACACATGAATTACACAGGTTGTTCTGTGGCTGATTAAGGTGGTGATTAAACTCACTTGGTAACTCATGTACATTAAATTAGCCTCAGAACAACAACCTGTGTAATTCATATGTGTCCTGGATTAAAGGGATGATGCAGCAACCCTACTTCCAATCCTCCCTAAATAACCCCCATCCCCCGCCACTAATAAAAGTCGTATAATCCATTAGTATAGACTGATGAGGTGAGAAGATGATTGGTGGGAAAGGTGACACATCTATAAAATGAAGAGAATGTTCCGGTCCTATAAATGGGAAATGTTCTGCCCCGGAAGGGGATAATCTAGGTCCCCACACTATATATGTGTGTATCATCATCTGCTGGAGATAAAAGACGTCACAGTGACTATGGAGGAAGAGGACGGACATGACGGGGGGGGGGGTTACTGGGTGTAAATAGAAAATAAGATCTTATTACCTCCTCTGCTGCCTCTCCCAGCAATGTCTCCTCTCTACTTCCTCCTAACTCACCTCTCACCCGGAACTTCCTGTCTGTACCTGACATCACTTCCTGTCTATATTCCATAGAGACTTCCTGTCTGGATAGAAGTGAGATCACCACCTTGTGGAGCTCAGAGGAACTGCAGCCCTGATAAACTTCTCATAGTGAGAACACAGCTTTTTTTTAAAATGTCTTTTTATTAAATTTTCAAGTTATTACAATACAACTACTATGAAATAGCCAATATCTGGTTCAAGAAAAGACATTGTGATAAAAGAAAAAGAAATAAACAACATATTAACATGTTACTTGCTTTTCAATTCCCGCCACCCCAATTGGGGTCACACTGTGGGGAGGACTGACCAGCAAGATGCATCAAATTCAATGTTATTTGAGTGTCTAGATTTAGTTTTCCTGTATAGGAAGAAAAGAGAATGAAATGTAAATGCAGGCGTTATGATTACCACATTATTAATAAACTTCTTGTATCAAACTTAATTATCTCTTCATGTAATGCATTCCTTTAATTGGAGGCTCTATGCTGTGTTATCCAATTATACCATTTTTTTTATAAGTGTTGAATGAATTGTTCTTATATGCTGGCATCATTTCATATTGGGCTTGTATGTTTAATATTGCTATGGCTGATGACAGATTGGGGGCATCTATTGAGTTCCAAAGACTGGTAATTGTCTGAGTATTGTGTTTGCCTGCCAGCGCTTTCATCACCACCTCTATGGCTGTGACGAGATCCTGGGAGAAGCTGACCATAAGCCTCTGATATCTATTTTCACTAAACCACTTTTGTGTGCAGCCAAACGCCTACAGATCATGTTGCTAACGTTACAAAACTATTATCTAAATGTCTATAAACCTGGACGTGAAATGTACATTAGTGACGCTCTTAGCAGAGCTACAGCAGCAGGTGGCACACAGCACACAGTCTACAATGTTCAACAGAACCTGGATGTCCTGTCACAGATCAATAATCCAAACATCACAGACCAGCATTGTTTCAGATAAAACGGCACACGGAAATTGGCGAGAGTTTGCAAACACTTAAATCTGCTGTTCTGAATGGTTGACCAGATTCAGATGGAAGTGCCATTACTTGTGAGAGAATATTGGACTTTCAGAGATGAAATCAGCATTCAGGATGGCAGACTTTACTAAGGGCCAAAGTCATTGTTCCTAAATCTCTAAGATTGGAGATGTTGACACGCATTCATGCCAGTCACATTGGTGGAGAAGCATGCTATAGGCAGGCATGAGATACATTATATTGGCCCAATATGCAAAATGAGATTAGAGACTTTGTTAGTCATTGCTCAGCATGCAATGAATATGCACAGGAACAACAGAAAGAACCCATAATGTCACAGGTGCTGCCCACCCTGCCTTGGCAAATTGTAAGCATGAATTTATTAAACTAGGCTGGGCTAAATTTTCTACTAATTGTGGATCACCGTTCTGATTTTTGAAAGATTGAGCACCTTCCTGACCTGTCTGCTGAAACTACAATCAAGCGTTGGGAAGTACGGTTTGCATGTTATGGTCTGCCAGACAGAGTAATCTCGGATAATGGACCTCAGTTTATATGTGACCAATTCAGATGGTTCTCTACAGATTGGGGGTTTGAACATCTTATATCATCCCCGCAACATCCACAAGCCAATAGCAAAGCAGAATCAGCTGTAAATATTGTAAAGGATCTTTGCAAGAAGTCCCAATATGATGGTAATGACAGTGGAAATCCATTCTACATTGGAGGAACACCCCAACCAAAGGAATGGACAGTTGTCCCACAGAGTGCTTGCTGTTAAGGAGACTGAAGACTTCATTACCTGTGGTAAACAAATTGCTTGACCCTTTGTGGTTACAGGTGTACTGGAGAACCTCTGACATAGAAAACAGATCTACAAACTGACATTTGATTTGTCTGCCAAAGACTTACCTTATCTAAGAATTGGAGAGTCAATCTGTATAAAGCTGCTGCCTGGTGACAGGACTGGTCACTGGAGACTGGGCACCTCTGTTCAGAGAGTTTCTCCTCACTCATAGCTTGTGGATGTGGAAGGAATCTTTACTGCCGCAATCGAGTGGACCTGTGAGAGGCAGAAGAACTCACAGCACAAGCCTATGAGCATCCTGCACATGATCCTCCTGAGGTGCTCAATGCCCCCAGTCCTACAATGCCCTCTACTGGTCCACGTAAGCAAAGCAGAGACAATGCTACGGTCATATCCAGAGGATACCATGAGGATGACATAATGAAGCCATATACACCAGTAAATTCTTCTGTACCAAACACACCAGGAAAGAGAGCAGCTCTTCAACACCTTCTGGAGCTGAACAGCATTCCCCAGGCAAAACCAATGTGGCCTTAAGCAGCGATCGAGTTTCAAGACCGCCAAATAGACTCAATCTGTAGTGTATCTACCAGTAGCACAATATGTTATGTTTAAGACTCCTCACAATCAATTTTTAGGCTGTTTACACATTTTTGGATTGAATGTAAAAAAAGGGAGATATTATGGAATTCTTATACAAATACAGTGACTCTATTGTAATCTACTCTATGGTAATATTGCATTGCTTGTACTTCCTGTTTCCTGTTCTGTGTTTGCTGTTCCTGTTATACAATTCAACATGACTCCTCAAACAGCTTGCAGTGTCTTCATTTCCATACTTGCCGTGTTCTCACTACGAGACGTTTCTTGAGTTGCAGTTCCTCTGAGCTCCATAAGGTGGTGATCTCCCTTCTATCCAGTAAGGAAGACAGGAAGTGATGTCAGATACAGACAGGAAGTGATGTCAGGCATGACAGGAAGTGATGTCAGATACAGACAGGAAGTGATGTCGGATACAGACAGAACATTCCATTCGGAACTTCGGAAGGAACGTAGAGGGAAGACACTGCAGAAGCTGGTGGCAGAGGAGGTAATACATAGATTAACCCCTTCAGGGAGGATCAATTGATGATTAATATATTTTGCTTCCATAGCTGCCATACATGGTTCAGTTTTATCATTCAGCTAGCGGGATGAGTGAAAAAACTGAAGCAATTTCCCCATCCACACATTGGAGGGGGATGGGGGAATCCTCCCCGCTGCACTATTGTATTCTGACAATGGGGGGCGCTCCTCCGCTCTCAGAATACACAGAT
>BLSH010491076.1:672321-687134 GCA_018402905.1 Glandirana rugosa | reverse complement strand
GTCCGTGCGATCGTTCGGGTTCCGTCCGGACCCGGACCCGGACTTTGTCCCGAGGTTCGGACGGACCAGCAGAACCCGAACTTCCAGGTGTTCGCTCAACTCTATCCAGGAGGAATACACCCGCTTGGAAAGTCAAGTCCAGGACCTGGCTACACCAGCAGCAGCCGGTCCCAGCCAAGCCTCACCCTGCACCATTGTGACTCTTCCTATGGAGCCTAAGGTGCCCAGGGCCAAGCGGTTTACAGGGAACCGCAGGATGTTTTGGGTGTTTCGTAACTCCTGTGAGTTGTACTTTGCTTTGCAGCCCCGTAACTTTTCCCTGGAGGCGACCAAAGTGGGCCTCGTGATCTCACTCCTTCTGGATGAGCCTCAAGCCTGGGCTCACCGCCTGCTGGAGCAGAAAGAGACCTTAAGTCTGGATCTGTTCTTTCATGCTATGGCCCAGCTGTATAAAGATCCCCACCAGGCCGCAATGGCAGAAGCAGCACTTCATGCGCTCCATCAGGGCCACCGTACAGCAGAGGAATATGTCTCAGAGTTCCGGTGATGGAGTGCCGATATGGCCTGAAATGATGTGACCCTCTGCTACCAGTTCAGGCTAGGGCTCTCTGAGTCGCTCAAGGATGAGATGGCTCGCGTCGGGGTTCCTCAGACCCTGCACATGCTGGTCAATTTGGCTATCCAGATTGACCGCCCCCTGTATGAACGCAGAGCGGAGAGAGCTACTGCTTCCCTGCTGCCTACTCAGATGATGTCCAGCTATCTGGGATCCAGTCCAACCACAACCTCCTCTCTGCAGGACCACCCGGAGCCACTGCAGAATGGGCTCCCCCGCCTTTCTCTTTCATCTGAAGAACGGCAGAGGCACATGACCCTCAACCTGTGTCTGTACTCGGGGGGTTCAGGACATCTGGTACAAAACTGCGCGCCAAGGCTGGTAAGGGCCCTACCACAGCGACAGGGGAAGTACTGTCCCTACCTGATGCCAAGTCCCACCTTGTCCTCTTCATCTCTCTCCAGCTTCCCGGTGGAAGTATTCAAGTCTGAGCCATCCTGGATTTGGGGGCCTGTAGCTGTTTCGTGGACCTAACCTTTGCCACCCAACATCACATTCCGCTATGACCCAAGGACCATCAGATGGTCATCCGGCTGGTTGATGGATCAATTATAAAGTTCGGCACAGTGACCCACGAAACGCTCCCTCTACCTGCCAGGACGGCGGGGGGGTCATACGGAATTCTTGCTGCTGGCCGTTATCGCGTCCCCCTTATTTCCAATTATCCTCGGCCTACCCTGGCTCTGGGCCCACAGAATTGGAAGACCGGAGAAGTGCAGTTTCTTTCTCACTACTGTCTCAGTCACTGCCTGCCGTAGTCTCCGAAGGATTCTTCAGCTATTGTCTGCATGGACTCTGACCCAGATCTGGAATCCCGCTTAGCGGTCCCTTAAGCTCACCATGACTTCTTATATGTCTTCAGTAAAAAGGGGGCTGATACCCTACCCCCGCACAGATTGTCCAATTGACCTGCTGCCAGGGGCTGAAGTCCCTTTCGGCCAGATTTTCCCTCTGTCGGAGGTGAAGTTAGTGGCTCTCAAAGCCTACCTGGACGAAAACTTGGAGAAGGGCTTTATCTGGCCCTCCAAGTCTCCTGCAGGAGCGGGGATATTCTTTGTGGAAAAAAGAACCATTCGCTCAGGCCTTTTATTGATTATCGGGACCTCAAAAAGGTCACAATTAAAAACCGGTACCCGTTGCCCCTAGTTCCGGAACTTTTTCAAAGACTTGGATCGGCTACCGTGTTCACCAAGTTAGACCTCTGTGGACCCTATAACCTGATACGTATTCGGGAGGGGGATAAATGGAAGACGGCCTTTAGGACTCGCTTTGGCCATTTTAGTCATGCTATTGGGGCTCGGCAACGCCCCAGCGACCTTTCAGCATCTGATAAAAGATGTCTTCAGAGACTACGTTGACCTGTTTGTGGTCGTCTATCTTGATGACATCCTCAGCTTCTCCCCCTCCTTAGAGGAATATCGCAGGCATGTGAAATGCGTACTCAGCCTCCTTAGGGAACACGGACTGTACGCAAAGGCGGAAAAGTGCGCCTTCGAATGTGTTGACATCTCCTTCCTGGGATTTCACATTTCCACTAAGCGCACTGCTATGGATCCTCAGAAGGTTACAGCCATCCTTGACTGGCCAGCTCCAGAAGATAAAAAAGGGGTGCAGCGCTTCGTAGGCTTCACTAACTTTTACAGAAAGTTTATTCGGGAATTTACAGCAGTCATCTCTCCCATAACTTAGCTCACCAAGCAGAATGTCCACTTTGTCTGGACCGCTGAGGCACAGGCAGCCTAGAACTGGCATTTTCATCGGCCTACCACCCGCAATCAAATGGCCAGACAGAGAGGACCAACCAGACCCTCGAGCAGTACCTCCGCTGCTACTCCTCATACTCCCAGGACGATTGGGTCTCTCTGCTGCCGTTAGCTGAGTTCGCCTATAATAACGCAATCCACTCTGTCACCAAGCAATCTCCATTCTGGGAAAATCTCGGCTACCATCCCACTCTCCTACCTAATGTACTAACGGAAAGCTCCGTACCCACTGTACAGGAGATCACCCAGTTCCTGGAAAAGAACAACAGTCTTCTGCAAGAGACCCTCGCGCAAACCCAGGAGCGTGACAAGAGAACATTTGATAGAGGTGGTCCCACCAATGGGGGTTCTGTTTGTTTGATAGAGGGAGACGAGGAGAGTTGAACCTGCAGCCTGGCGATCAGGTCTGGTTGGCCACCAAGAACCTGAGACTGTCATGCCCTTTCATATAGTTAGGTCCAAGGTATATCAGACCTCTCCCAGTCAAGAGGAAAATAAACAATGTGGCCTATGAGCTGGACCTTCCCTCTTCACTTCGAGTTCCATGTAAACCTGCTTAAACTGACTAAGGATCCCTTCCCGGGATGGAAAACAGCTCCACCAGAATCAGTCCTGGTAGACAGAGAGGAGGAGTTTGAGGTGGAAACCATCCTTGACTGCAGAAGGAGAGGGGGCACCACCCAGTGTCTGGTAAAATGGAAGGGGTATGGACCTGAGGAGAACTCTTGGGAACTGGAAAATAATCTACATGCCAAAGAGCTTGTCAAGATATTTTGGAGGAACAACCCAGCCAAGAGAGCCCATTTGGGCATCTGGAGGCTGCTCCTTGGGGGGGCAATGTAAGGAACCATTGGAAGGCCTATGCACGGGCGCACGTAGCGTGTGTGCGCGTCTGTGCACGTTTGCGCGCGTCCGTGCACGTTTGCGCATGCCTGTGCACCGGAGCGCGTGTGCGTATGTGCTGGCATTGACGCCAAAATGGTCATTTAAGCCCACAGCATCCTGCAGTCGGTGCTGTCCGTTCTACAGTGTTCTTGCACCTGTGACCCCAGTGTTTTCTCTGAGAGACTTCCTGTATCTGTGACCCCGGCTTCCTGTTGGACTTTGTTTGCTTGCTGCCTGCCCTGACCCCTGACCTGCCTACGACTACTCTCCTGCCTGATCCTCTGTATTTCTGCTGCCCGCACATTGCCGACCCTGCCTGTACCCGACTATCCGCCAGCCTGAACCACTGCCAGCTTGTTACCGACCCGGCCTGTACCACCACTCTCCTGCCTGCACAAGCTCCTGAGGACCTTCACCTGTCATCTGTGACCAAGTCCAGCCCTTGTGCCCCCCTGTGCTCCTGAACTCCCTGTCTCCACTATCAGAGGTTCTCAAACCAGGGCCGTAAGACAGGTTGCCCCCGCATAAGTCAGACTCAACAACCAGGTATGTGACAGGGAGTGTGTTATAGTCTACGCTTCCCTGGAGCTCTGACTCCTAGCTTTTATCCAGTTTCGCGCCATGCATGCGCCCCCCAAAATTTAGGATTTTTCATAACTTTCTGCTGTTATGACAATGCTCAGTGGCATAAATCTCACCAGTGGGGGCACAGGCAGCAATACACTCCTGGCAGAGGTTAGTCTTCCAAAAATTAGCAAGAAAAAAAAAGTTGGCTTTGCACATGCTTTAAATGGAAACCATTTTCTACAATAAGAAAAAAAAACTGTACTCGTACTATGTAGAACATGTTCATCAGTTGCATTTGAAAACCTTATGATTGCAAAATCCAGAAATGACCACAGACATTATCGGAATCATTATATAGATATATTTTTTACAATTCAAAATCACCCTTCGAACAAAATGTTATTTTATTATCAGGTTCATTTGACAAACATGCCAGCGAGTTCTTTTCTCCTCTATCCTTTACAATTTTATTATTGAAACATAATTCCATCACGGTGTAAGTTTTAAATAGGTCACATTGTTTCCATTAGGAAATCTCATTTGGTGGAATATGCTGCTTTTAATATTATTTTAAATTCAGTTTGGTTTGAAAACCATCTCCGTCGCAGTTTACAGTATAGGTGGTCTCACAAAATATTTGCCAGAAATCATCATCTTTGTTCTTGAAGTTGTATTCCTTTGATTCACTTTTCAGAACGTATTCAACATTTCATGAGACTATCAAAAGGCCACATATGGGTGTTCTACACTAGTGGAAAGAACTAAGTTTATTGCTGGCGTCGTGTCTAAACGAATATGGTCTCATATAATTGAAGGAGAATGGAAAATCCTGATGGGCCTCTGTGAAAGTATTACCTTTTCTCTATAATATTTTTCCTGCAGATTTTGGCTCATTGAGAGATTTTGCAGAGTGTGATGCTGAACAAACTAAAATGATTTACTTCCTGGAGTTTTATTCTCTCAAAGTAACAAACTACGATGTTTAATGTATCAATTGGGGAAAAATTATAGGACTTAAATAATATGAGTAATATAAGTAAGCAAGGAAAGGAAAACAATGGAATAAAGGAGTTGTGTAACTCCTTTATAGCTTATGGTGTCTTGGAACCCTGAAGAATGCCAGAGTCTTAGGTACTAAAAACCACAGGGTATTGAATGAAATCTGAAAGAGGCCTTTCGTATCTCACATAAAAGCCTATTGCTGTCCAATTCAACTCTTCAACTGCCAGTTTTTAACACAATGTGATGTAATTTATTTTTTTACAAAAAAATAATAAAAAATTCTTAAATCTGTTAGAATCTTAAGCAGCAGAAAGATAAATGTTTCTTTGTGAACCCTGTGCCACCTCGTGCAGTTTCATCCTGGATGAAAGACATTTATTATTTTCACATTGTGTTTTTGCTTTTTAATGAAATAGTTAGGATCAGGTACAGTAGTCTGTGGTAGGTATTTGAACACCCTGGGTACTATTTGCCAATTGCAGCTTTTACTCAGGTTTACTATGTAGCTTCAGTATGGGGTTTGATAACAGGAGCTATTTGGATAATGGATTTTTATTCTTCATGGAAAAAGTCAAACAACTTTCATTTCATTTAGATTCACAAAATGCCCAGGTGTGAATATTGGATCACGCTAAGATGCCCAAAAATATTGTGGTAGCTTTATTGACCTTTCAACATTATATTGTTTGGAAATAAATAGGTTGGGATGGAGGAGGTAATCACACTTGGTTGTGCATGCATTTATGATTATTTTATGTGGAATTTCCATAAAATGATCTTAGTTTATGCATACATGGGTTTACATGGTAGTGGTTAGTTTCTAGGGTAGGATTTTATTGTTTAGTAAATTGAATTACATTTGCCCTTACTCGAATACCCTGGGGGTATACAACCTGACTGAGATCATGCATACTCAGCGGCTATGAGTTATGTTTTTAAAAACTTTACGTAAAAAGGCAGAATTATCTATAAAGCAGTATTAAACCTAAAAGCAAACATTTATTATACTGCAGCTTCCCAATTCCTAGATGTGATGTCTGCGCTAGTTTTCTTTTTTAGGCTTTCTTTTCTTTATTTTCATCTGGTCATCCAGCTAGTTAGTCTATTGTTTTTCAACAGAACAAGCTCTCTTACTTATGTAGCAGTTAGAGTGTTGAGACAAACCATTTATCACCGAGGGGGATGCTTACCATGAACAGCTTCTATTTGTTAATTTAAAACTCTTATAAAACTGTTGCTGTAACTGCTTGTGTAACTGCAGTGTAAGCTGGAGTTTGGCTTCAATTTGTTAGTGTATCTAAATCTGCTAGTACAGCTAACATTTCCTTCCCTCCAGGCTGACAATGCTGCTGTCCAAAGGTACTCCTTCATCCAGAGTGGGGGAACTCTAATTCAGGAGGTGTGTTATGGCTAGATCACCAGGTGAAAAGAGACGGGAAAAGCCTTAAAAAAGAAAACTTTTGCAACCACCAGATCTAACTATTGGTAGGCTGCAATATTTTACATGTTTGACTTTGTTTTTAATACCACTTTAAGAATTCAAAGATCTCATATTTATTGTGATCAAGTGGTGTAATTATTGCTATGAACAGTTTTAATTGGAGATCTCAGCTTCTTAACCAGAAAATAACAGACTCATCTTTTAGCCTATGCTGTTATTTGTTTTATCAGTTATCAAAAAGCCATGGTTTAAAATTTGTGAATGTCACCTGTGATATGTGAACCTAAACCGACTTTAGGGTCTCCACTCTGATATCCATGTCCCTTATTCGGCATGTTCCACTGAAGATGCATGTTTGGCTAGGAGTCCAAAAAACAACAGTCGAGGGCAATTGTTATCAAGCATACAAATAGTACTGTAAATCAACACTGTTTACCAATTAAGATAGAGTCTCTATTCCCCATACAAAGCATATGAAAAAAGGGAAGAACTCTCCACTAAGAATGGCGGGGAAAGCAGACAGCTATAAGAGTGGCACAAAGTGCAATGTTTCAGTTCACCAAAATGTTTACTTTATTATAGAAAAAATTGGTATGTCCCACTTCAATGAGGAAATTAATAATTAAGTAATAGAACTTGATGTGTGCATAATGGTCCCTTCTCAAGATGACCTACACGTGCAGCCACCGTGACCAAATACAACAAGCAAACAAAAAAACAAACAAACAACCAGTGACACAAACCACATAGCATAAAACATAAACAATCGTCCAGATGCCAAATTGTCAATGTACATGCAGTCAAACCAAAGCAAAACAGCCGTATAGTATTATGAAATAATTTCAATTTGTATTGGATTGTCCGCCTGTACAGAGGTCCCTGGGTGCTTGAGCCACTGGAGGGTGGGAGAGGAGAGGAGGGGGCATGAAGGGCAGTTGTATATGGAAAATATATTCAGTCCCTGCATCAAAATACCATAGAGAAAATGAACATGTCTTCGGATGTATTCCAAGTCAGACAAGCTGTATGCTCCTACATGGACAAATGTCATAAGTAAACAATGGCAGGTCACAGAAGCATTTGCACACAGAGCCAGAATTGGTTCCCTATTGAACCCTTCCGCGGTGTTAGAGCATCATGTAAAGCCTCATCAGAAATTTTCTCACCTTCAATCCTTGTTGGAGCAGTTGTTAACTGATCAACAAAAGTGCCACACCAAAGTGCTTCAAAAAGATCTCCATTTAATCCACAGAATAAGCAGAGAAAAATCTTAGCCACCACACACCATACAAGCCCAGCGTGTAACAGGGGATAGCAGCTCCAGCCTAACTCCATCCAGGCCAAGCTGCCTGAGATGTTTCGCCCCACCCATGAGGCTTAGTCATGGAGGTCAGGTGAGGTGGGTGGGGCAAAGCATGTGGGTGGGACAAAGCATTCCGGTGTGCGATGGCTTTTATTCTCTTCTTGTTCTGTCACATTTAATGCCCACAAGGATATTTACCAAATCCCCATGCCACATATACATGATGGTCAAGCGCCTTCATGCCGGACAGCTGCTCTCCCAGGTCACTCTCCTTTCTTTCCGCTACATCATTAGCCTTTGCTTGCTACACTTAAACCTGCTGCTTCCTCAGCACCAACCTCTATCTATCCATCAATGAGTTCTCTCCAGAGTTTGTTCTCATCCTTGTTCACAAATGTTTATGTGAAGCAGTTGACAGAAAAATGTGGCATAAAACTGTTTTCAAAACATGCACATACATTATTTGTAACTTAATCTCCTGAAAGTTAAAGGTAACCTCAAAATGAAAAAGTAACCCCAAAAGGAGGAGACCCTCAATCGCTTTAAGAAACCACTAATGTTATATGGTAACCACCACATTTGTGCTGAAACCAGAAAGACCGCTAGGTTTGCCTACGTCTGTATAATCCATTGCAGTCTAGATTGCGCAAGCACCTCTCATGTAATGGTAGCTGGGGCACCAACCTCTGGTCACATTCTATCTTATTATTTCTCTGTGATACATACACAGTCCTACCACACAGTACTGTATATGCCTACTATTTTCTTTCATACTAAATGTATAGCACCGCTCAAAATGCCACTGTACTAATAACCCACCAGTTTGAACTACTGCTGACAGGTCCAGGTCCACTGACAGAGCTTGTTTCACTCTAATTGTAAAGGGGTTGTAACTGTTAGGGGTTGAAATGCATCGGGACAACAGTGGTGGACATACAGTCCAAGTCCAACTGTTTGTATGGACTTTATATTTACAAAATTCTGTATGGTCCAAAGCATGGTCTAACAAGGACTAACATTTTTTTAATAGTCTTCTTTTTTATAAAAAATTTCTTACAAGATTTAATAAAAAGCCATTTTAAATGTATATTTAGTCAAATTTGTGTGATCAGCATGACAGGGACCACTATCCAGTACCTGCATTGCAGACACCAGGAGCGAACGTACCGGTAAAAGCTCTTGCTCCGGCCCCTCCCTGCCTTGGTCTCTGCGTACTAGTGAGGCAGATGTCACCTCCACTGCACAGCCTACATCATCTCCAGTGGCTCTGTGAGGACACTGTGGCTCGATCTCCTTCCGGATCACGCATCACTATAGCACAGGATGACCTCCGGTTCCACCAGGGAGTACTGTTAACCAGCCTGTATAGCAACAAGCATCCCGGCTCCTCCCCAAGCCTGCCATGATTTTATATGTAAGTCTTCAATAAACTTTCTACTTTTTTATAGTAACCCAGGCTGGTCCTGTTTGTTACCAATTTCAACAAAGACAATATTGCTGGTTTTTACTTTGGTGTTGCAAATTGACAGTGAGCAACACTGCACACAAGCGCCCTTGGGTGCGCATTTTCCTTTACCAAGTCAAATTCAAATACTTACATGGCTTACATTTAAAATACACATTTAAGGATACATTAATGAATGTATGAGCTGCATTGTGGATCTGTTATATTCTGTATCTGCCTGGAGATCAGCTTGAAAGCCAACTCAGCTTGAAACTCAAAAACAAAAATGTAATATATTGTAGCTCACCAATCCTTTAAGTGGTTCTATATGCAGAGGTTTTTTTTTTTACCTTAATTCATTCTAAGCATTAAGGTAAAAAACCTTCTGGGGACAGCTCCCTCCCCCAGCCCCTCTTATACATATCTGAGCCCCATCTCGATCCAGTGATGTGCATGAGAGCTCACACAGCAGCGGGAGCCATTGAGGAGAGAGCAAGGGGCAGTAGTGCTCTGCGCATGAATGGACAATGTACAGGTCAGGAGCAAGCCTGATTTAGGGCCCCATAGCAAGATATTTGCTATTAGGAGCAGTTGACAGGGGGAAGGGGACAGGAGTGCCAGTGGGGGACCCAAAAAGAAAAAGATGACGGCTGTACAGAGCATGTAAGTATAACATGTTATATTATAAAATGTATACCGTTGGAATCACTTTAAATGGGGTGACTGCATTACTTCAAACTTTAATCCTTTTTTTTCACCTGCAGATTTGGCTTCACTCTATGGAAGTACAACAAAGACACCTTGGACAGCAGCATTATCATACTTCAGAGAGGTTAGTGTTAGTTCACAAAAGACACAAGGTATGCCGCCCCAGGTGAGATGATAATTGCCTCACCTCCCAGGTGCATGTCCAGTCCGCAAGCTGTGCAGGCATCCAATGGACAAAAGGAGTTTGACAGCTCTCAGCGGCCCCTGAACTCTCCTCTATGTTATCTTATCAGTACATTTACACAGGGTCGTTTAATGTCATTTCCAGGCAGTTGAGTTTAGAGGCTTTTTTTGGAATACAAAAAAATGGGTTCAGATGCCAGTTCAGAGGCATTTGAAATGCCAAACAGCTTGTAAATGCACCTAAACGTGGTAAATTGCGTCTAGGAACGTTTTATTTACAGGTATTTCCATTAAAAAAAATATATATATTTCAAAAACGCTCCTAGGCGCGAATGCAGCAAATGCGACATGCAAAACATGTCAAAACAGACATTTCTAGCTGTCAAAAAAAACGTTCAGGGGAGGTTGAAACAGCGTCTCATGTAAATGGAGCCTAAGAAACAAACAGCTGCTATATAAATATATCATAAAATCTTGGTGTATAAAAACACAGAACATATAACAAAAACAAAAAGTAAATTTGACAAGTTAAATCCCCGTGCGGGAAAAGGGAAAAAAACCTCTCCCGCACAGAGATGAAATTATTTTCCACACAAGAAACAACCCACACATCATATAATGTGTGTGTGGGAAACACAAACAGGCAGAAACATGCTCCCTCAAACTAAGGAAAATGTGTTCAGTATATATAAGTATAAATTTCATCATGAATCTAATGTAAAATAATTCATATTTTCATTTTCATGGCGATTCTTAGCCTCTGATTGTTTGTATGGAAAATAAAATATGCAGGGAAGCACGCAAAAAAGGATACTAGTTCGCAAAATAATTCTCTATGCAAAAAATGTATTAATAATTAATATAAAGGTGAATGGGCACCATTCATATTAATTATGTGAAGGAAACCCAGAAACAAGCATATCCTGTGTCCCAAACGTACATCCCAATGCACATAGATAATACCCGTACAGTGCAAAAAGAGTGTACATCAAATGCACTACTTAATGAGCAGAGAATGCACAAGCAGATGCACAGGAAAAAACAAAGCTGCAAATCTAAAATGCTGGTTAGGTGGAAAATAGCTGAGGAAGATGTAACAGATTTTTACAAAATGTGATGTCTTGATTAATAAATCTAGATATCTAATTTACCGAAAAACATCACTATTAGAGTTACCTGGAATGTATTAACAAAACTACATGTCAAGATAGTATAGGGCTGAGCGGCGGATGTAGACGGTCGCATCCGGTGTGAGCTCTGCCGAGTATCCTGTACACTATCCTGGGGGTCACCAGCTAAAAGCACCCGACCATCATATCACCACCCTTGAACGATTCCTGAACACCCTAGCTGCTGATTGAGGGGTTTATCGTGTTGGAGAATCATGTCAGAAGGAGCTCCGGTCGGCGGACCTCGTGGGCCAAGATGGTGGCGGTGGGCAAAAGTCTGCTAAGGAGAAATACAAGGAAACGGCAAACAAGCTCTTCTCCAAACAGACACCCAAGGAGAGATCAGCTCCTCACCCTGAACCCGCAGATGACATTAATGAGGCAGACAATATGGTTCCCCTGGAGAATGGAGATGGTTGAGGGTTCGATTGGAGCACAGTGAGTGATACGGTGTCCCTTCACGCCTCCTCCTTGAATGCTATACCAATGGCAGACAAACCAGAACCTACTCTGAGAGACATACTTACAGGGGTGACTACTTGTAATGCATCCCTGGCTACACTGACCACGGAAGTGAAGGGGATGAAGGCTGAAATATCATTCCTGCGACATGACATGCAGAGACTTAGAGAACGCACTGCAGGCACAGAAGGGAGAGTGAGCTCTATTGAGGATGACCTGGGCCCCATACAAAGAGACATTGCTCATACAGTTCATATGACTTCACAACATGCAGCTAGACTGGACGACCTGGAAAACAGGATGAGAAGAAGTAATGCCCTTCCCAGAACGAGTTGAGGGCAAGAAACCCATAGCTTTCATAGAAAAATGTCTGCTGCAAACATTTGGATCTGATTCTTTTTCTCCTATGTTCTCTGTTGAGAGAGCACATAGAGTGCCATCGTGCCCCCCGCCACAAGGGGCACCGCCACGTCCTTTTCTGTTTAAACTGCTCAATTATAAAGACAGAGATGGCATCCTTTCGGGGGCCTGAGCAAAAGCAGGTAACATTACTATTGATAACCCCAAAGTGTCACTATACCCTGATTTTTCGGCAGAGCTACAGAAAAAAAGGAGAAGTTTCTGGATGTAAAGCGCCGTTTACGAGCTCTGCAAATTTTATACGCTATGCTCTACCTAGCACAACTGCGCATTATTGTTAAAGGAGAAGTGCACTTCTTCGATAAACCTGCATTAGCTGCTCAATGTCTAGATAGAGAGGAGGCCGCGCTCCGCCAGGAAAGGGGAAGGAGATCATCACCAGCATGATAACTTTCAATGGAGTTTGACCCCACTAGCAGAGATGGTACACCTACAACATTATTGCTGCAAGGCAGATGCTATGACCTAACTGATGACTGCTCTGATTATAATATCACACTGAACCGACCCACTGTCTGCTGCTGCGAAGCTTTGAGGCACGGGCTATAATAGCCCTGAGTGAAGCTTTTACTGCTGCCCCTTATGGTTCTGTGAGAACCAATGTTCTTGTTTTTCGTTCCATGTTATTGTGGCGTCTGGTTGACTCTTGACTATTTCAGAAAACCCCCCCAGGGATCTTCACTCCTTAGAAGGAACTATATTGACATCTGCTATGCTGTGAAACAGATCTGTATTGCCCTTTCCTATTCCAGGTTATTTTGTGTATCAGAAGCATATCTTCTGCATATTGCAGATAATAAGAGGAACACACTGAGGTATGTCGTAGGCATGGTGTGGTTCACACCAGATGGGCGTAGTGGTAAACTGACTACCTTTAACAGAATATAATGGCTGGATCACTGAAATTGCTCTCTTGGAATGTTAGGGGCTTGAACAGCCCAGAAGTGGCTAGCGGTCCTTAGAACTATTAAAAAGATGGAGGCCTCTATCATTTGTTTGCAGGAGACACATAACCTGTCTGGCCAACAACCACAATTCCCGCTTAGGCAATTCAGTCACCAGTTTCACAATGCAAACGTCATACTCCAGAGGTGTGAGTATGTTGGTCCGCCAGGGTACTCCTCTCTATCCTATTGATGTTACTGTAGATAAGGAGGGTAGATACGTACTTCTGCTGTGTACGTTGCATAATATACGATGTCTAATAGCTGGGGTGTACATTCCACCACCATACTCTGCTGAAGTTATGAGACAGCTGGCAATACACATTGCCCGGTATCCCAAAATTCCCCTATTAATGATAGGAGACTTTAATAATTACTTGGACCACTCATTAGACAAATTGGGGGGGGGATCTACAAATGTGTGGCCACCCCAACAGGGTTATCCAAATTTAAAGACAAGTGCTCCTCTTGCATAAAACTCCCTCTTTCGGTCATCGGCAGGATAAATCTCATAAAAATGGTCTGGGTCCCACAGCTTTTATATGTGTTCCATAACACACCAATTTGGTTACAACTAAAATGGTTTACGCAGATAGATGCCCAATTTAGAGCACTAATATTGGGTAAAAAGCAGCCCAGAATAAGTTTAAATACACTGCAACATGGCAAGGATCAGGGAGGCCTGGCGGTACCACACGCAAAACACTATCATATTGCTTCCCAAGTTCAGCATCTGGGAGCATGGGGTCTGGAGGATGATCAGGACCCGATCCGTAACCTACTGATCCCAGCGGGACACCAGGGACCAGCTCTGGTGGCACTGGAGGTGGGCTTTGAGAACTCCCATCTATCCGGATGCTGAGCGCTTTATGGAAACATGTTGGTAAATCCTTAAGAGCCGAGGGAAGCTGTTCACATACCCCGATATGGTGAAACGCTAATTTGCCAGAGCTGCAGAAACTGACTGGTTTTGAGGAATGGATATGAGCAGGCATTTTATATATACCTCAATTATATAACGGTCAGGTATTTCAATCCTGAACTTCAAAGTGAATTTGGCATCCCCAAAACACATTTTTTCAAATACCTGCAAATCAGACATGCTCTGCAGGTCCAAGAGAAAACCCAAAAAGTGATCCCCAGAGAACACCCTCTTATGAATGATATCCTGAAGGAAAAGAATGGAAAGGGTATGATATCCAGAGCCTATTCCATCCTTCTCCGTGTCTCTCACGATTCGGCTGCCCTGCCATGCAGGGTAGGTTGGGAGGGGGACCTGGGCCCAATTGATGGAGAAATATGGAACATGTGTCTCGAAAATGCCACACTGGTCTCAGTTTCTGTATCCCAAAAGTTATCCCACATATATCTTCTCCATAGGGCCTGTAGAACCCCAACACAACTGCATAAACGGGGTAGACGAACATCACCATTGTGTCCCAAATGCGAAAGGGAGGAAGGTACATTAATTCATATAAAAGTCCATAGGTAGTACAGGTGAATCCTAAATTAATAGTGCTGTCACCGAACAACCACCAGGAGAACCGTCACCAGAGACACCAATGAGACAAGTCCCTTACCGGACAGCACCGACCCCCTATTACGGAGGGTCAGTGACCGCTTTAGAACTGGTAACACTGCTATAGGAACACCGTTAAGAACTCCACATAACTCCTCTGGCTCTGGGTGCAGATGTAAACAACTCTCCCGGCGTGAGATGACAGTCGGACTTGGGATGGTTAGCACTCGTTGCATCCAATTTCAAAGATTTCTGCTCTTCCAGCAGTTTGATGTCTGCAGGAACCTGCAATTCTTCAAAACTGAATTTTTTGAACCTCTCGTTCCCGGTTGGACCTGAATCCCCTTCTTTGAGGTGAAGATTTTTTTTGCCTGCAATCCTCCAGAC
>BLSH010491076.1:642979-670937 GCA_018402905.1 Glandirana rugosa | reverse complement strand
AACCCTTGTGAAAAGTCTATAATCCCAATGATTTACGTGGTTACGTCGTGTGGTAAAATTAAATTATGTACCTCCGTTAGGTAGAAACCAGGTACATGTTCAGTAACTTTTTCAATCCTGAGGATTCTCTCCCCCACTACGAAAAGCGGAGGAGACATTTTTCCTCCATAAAACCTATATATTTAATGTATCATCTTTTGACGTTCCAAATTTAGTACTTACCTTACAATGGGTAATAATACTCTTGATTATAGGAGGGATATGAAAGAAAAAAATCTAGTTCTCGTCTAAAATAACTTTGTTCTCGTAGTTGTAGTATGTCTGTACAGAATATTCTTACTGTATAACCAATGTATCCAGACTTTATCGTACATGTCTGTGTATGTCATCGTATCATTGATATATCCGAAAGGTCATCACATAAGGAGTGTCAACAAGTAATGTGTCCACTTTATTACAATACTGGAAAGCCTATATAGTTACTATGCTACTGTATGTGTCTGTACATGCTATTTCAGACCTATGTAACCAATATGTCATTCTTATAAGACATGTCTGTATGATGTTGATGCTCTTGTTTCAATAAAATCTGCTCTTGATCTAAAAAAAGAAAGTATAGGGAGGATATTAGTTCTCATAATAATGGGTAACATTCCATTCATGATTTAAACCTTGCAGTTTTCTACTATGTAATTTATATATCCAAAATACCTCCTTTTTACAGAGGAGGCGAAAAGCATCACCCCCTCTCTTAGGAGTCCTAACTTTTTCAATGACTTGTACATGGACCAAAGATGGATTGCCTCCATGTATTAAATTAAAATGGTGTGCTGCATTGGTGCATTTAGTAACCCTAATATCTGAAAAGTGTTCCCAAAAACGGTCTCGCAGTCTACGGGTTGTTCTCCCCACACACTGCAAGGAACACTCTATACAGGTGATGGCGTAAACTACATATGAAGTATTACAGTTATAAAATGTGTCTATATTGTAACATCTACCATCAACTGAACAGTTTAATGTGTCTCCCCGCAGCACGTGGGGACAACAAAGACTGTCCCAGACACCACAGCTGAAATTGCCCTTACCGTGCAACCGTGTGAGTGATCGTGTGGAAATGTCCTTAGATACGAAAAAGCCGGGAGACAAAAAAATTCCCAAAGTCTTGGCTCTCCTGGCAACCACATTAATTCCTTTGTCTAACAATTGTGCACAAATCTGGTCACTAAACAGTGTAGGCAGATGTTTGTTAACAATATGTCTGATACGCCCAATCTCTATACTATGTGCTAATACTAAATGTGGACATGAATGAACCTCATTTGGGGAACTCTTATTTCTCTTAGATCCCTTCAATAGATCTCTCCTTTTTAGAAGCTATTGAGAATGCCCTGTCTAGAGACCATCTGGGGTATCCCCTATCTAGAAAACGTTTATACAATTTAAGGGTTTCCTCTTCAAACGTCGATTGCTCACAACAGATCCGGCGTAATCTGAGGAATTTTCCTAAAGGGATATTTTTAATGATGTGGGATGGATGACTGGAACTCGCAAGTAGCAAACTGTTACCAGCTAATGGTTTTCTGTATAGATGACATAAAACCCTTTTACCTTTATTGATTGAGTTGTACATCTAGAAAACTGATGGTGTTTTCACTACTACAGTGTGTAAAATGTAGGTTGTCATTCAAATAAGTTAGAAAAATATCACGATTTAAATTCTTCTTATATACAATGATCAGATCATCAATGTACCTGTGGTACATGACGATCTGACTTCTGAAAGGGTTTGTATCTCCAAAGATGTGGGACCTCTCCTACCACCCCATGAAAAGGTTGGCCAATGAGGGTGAAAATTTGGCCCCCATTGTGGCCCCACACCTTTTGAGATAAAAAACATCATTAAACAAGAAATAGTTGTATGAAAGAAGATAATCAAGTGCTTCCACTATGAATAACCAAGTATCCACTGACATAGCGGTGGATTGCTCTAGCCAGTATGAGACAGAAGAAAGGGCCAGATCGTGGGGTATGGACAAATACAGACTGAAAACGTCACAAGTGACCCAGGTGTATTTGCCCTCCCACACAAAACGATCCATGATTTCCAATAGATTGTTGGTATCTCTAAGAAAACTAGATAAATTATGCACTATAGGTTTAAGTTGTCCGTCCACCCACTGACCCAAGCGTTCGGATCTTTCTTTTACAGTGAGGTTATCATTGGCAATCTTGGGATTAGCAGAGACATGTAAGGTTAAAAGAAATAATTCCCCTTCCACTAGCTTTTGTTATTTATCCATTTCTGGACTCCTAGATTGTATAGGATAGAATAGAGAAGGCATACTGTAAATAGGAACACACACTACGGAATATAATCCAAGGGAAGTTCCACCATCTATTCCCAAGACAGTGTGTGTGAGGAAACACTGAGCTGGCGTATTCGCAGAAACGATACTTCACAAAACACACAGGGTATGCCTCTCCAGGTGAGATAATAATTGCCTCACCTCCCAGGTGCACGTCCAGTCCGCAAGCTGTGCAGGGATCCTGTGGTGTTTTTTACACCAAGATTTTATATTGGTTTCTATCTTAGACAGAACATCTATACATTAAAGAGTTAATAGTACAATCAATGCCGGTGATATGCCTGCACCTGTAATAGCTTTATATATAGGTATTAACACTGGCTTATAAGTAGATTATGATTAAGCGAACAGAGGTTCGTGAAACACGTTAATCCATCATACTGCCTGTCTTGTCATGTTCCTCAATATGGATTTTATGGATGAAATTTTGGACTTTCAATAAAATCACTTTCATACTTCACTTCCACTGATTGCTGTCAAACTCCCTTTGTCCATTGGATTTAGATGTACCTGACTAACAAATTAAAGCTGGACTCCAGCTGACACTTTATAAGCAGTTACAGAATTTTTTTTCCCATTTGAGGTTTTACATAAATACATAAAAGCTGACTATTATACCATTGAATTGGTAAGCTGCAATATAATAAAATGTAGCTTTTGGGTTTATATACGCGTTCAAGAACATGAGAGTGGATGGGGCTGGGAACCCTTCTTTTTAGAATTTGAATGCAAGAGTAATTACTGTTCTTAATACTTACAACAAAGTGTACCTGTGCTGTGTAACATCAATTCTCTCTATGCTTCCTGCATCACATTTGGATTTCTGGGGCAATACTGAACCTGACTGGTGACTAGAAACATTTTAGTACTGACATTTTTATACACCCCAATTTCTGTAAGTGATAGACAGCACAAAAGGCTGTTCCATAATTGCAGGCAGGTGTGCAAGGTCACCAGCTTACCAGAAAAAGTGTGCATTTCATATTTGTTGTTATATCAATAACATGTTTTACCAATTATAAACATTGCAATTGCAAGTAGTAACAATTTCTTTCAAATTTTAGCTAACTCCATAGGGCTGTTATATGAGAACTTAAAGAAATAGAAAGAATCCATATTGGCCATAGCAACCAATCCAATCCATACAGCTATTTGTGTAGCGCAAGGTTGGAAATGAAAACCAACATTTGCTTTGTTTCTTTTAGAAATGCCTCTGCTCTCTCTTACCTCCATGTTCAAAAAATTCATCTCTGATGCTTAGCTTTCTTGTTGCCATGCTGTCTGCTTTCCCTGTGGCCCATGACGCTTCCGAGTTCTTAGCTGATGTCATGGCCAGTGATATCATTGTGTTTGCCTCTTAAAGGTACTACACCTGTTTAAAGGAGTATCCTTCTTGCGCTCGGCACCTGAACAATGTTCCTGTTTGCCTCTGAGCTCCCTCTTGCTACTCCTCATCTTGCCTTGGATTGATCTTCTGTGTACTGACCCCAGCTTTGTCTGTCAGGTTTGTTTGTCTGCTGCCTGCCCTAACCATTGAGAATTAATCAAACCATACTTCGCAGACATTGATAGGTGACCCTTATGAAGGATGGGTGCATGGTTTTATGGTGGTACCATACAAAATCTATCAATGAAAAAAAACAGCACACTGAGAGATTCTGAAGCAGGGTTTACTGAAGTCTTATATCAGCAAAAGAGTTTGAGAGCATGATGTTTTTAAGGTTTTCTCTTCCTCTTGAAAAAGAGGGCCACCATGCTCTTGAAACTATGTTGCATACTTTTTTTGCTGATATGAGACTTGAGTAAATATTTCTTCAGAATTTACTACTTGTTTTGTTGGTTTTCTCTTCATTGCTGCCCAGACCTTTAACCTTTTCCCTGGATCTTCTGTTTGCCTCGGCTCTTTTCAGCTCCATCAGTATTCTTTCTCACTCCTGATTCCACTTCCATGGCTTTGGCACCCTGTTGCAGGGTGAACCGGGGGGCTGCAACTTGTCACTAGCATGCTGTAAAATCCATCTCCACCATCAGGAGCTCTGGTGAAAGCCAGCCGGTGCTTAAACCCTTTCTGCCCACACTATAGCCAAAAGATGGCTATAGAATGGGCTTACATTGTCGGGAGGGCATACATGGACAATCTCCCGTGATTGCGCTGCCCACGCACCCCCTGTGATATGTGGGCGGCACGCTTTGTGATCGCTGAGTCCTTCGGGCTTAGCTGATCAAAGATGGCCCTTTACCACGTGATCAGCTGTGTCCAATGACATCTGATCATGGATGTAAACACAAGCCGGTTATCAACATTTCTTTCCTCACACTGACAGTGTGATGAAAGAAAAAGAGAACCAATTACCAGCTTGTGTTAAACGGACATCTGCACTGATTATCAGTGTCCTGATTATCAGTGTAGTCCCAACAGTGCCCACCAGTGTTGCCAATCAGTGCCTCCTCATCAGTGTCACCTATCAGTGCCCATCAGTGCTGCCTACCAGTGCCTATCAGTGCATACCAGTGCTGACTATCAGTGCCCATTAGTGCCATCGATCAGTGCCCATCAGTGCTGCCTATCAGTGCTACCTATCAGTGCTCTTCAGTGCTGCCTATTAGAGCCCATCAGTGCCACCTATCAGTGTCCATCAGTGCCACCTATCAGTGTTCATCAGTGCCGCCTATAAATGAAGCCTTATCAGTGCCTCCTCATCAGTGCCCATCAGTGCACCCTCATCATTGCCCATCAGTGCCACCTAGCAGTGCCCATCCGTGCACATCTATGCTGCCTCATCAATTTCACCTCATCAGTGCCCATCAATGCAGCCTATCAGTGCCCATCAGTGCAGCCTCATCAGCGCACATCAGTGAAGGAGAAAAGTTACCTGTTTGCAAAATTTTATAACAAACTATGAATTTTTTTTCATTTGTTTAGCAAAAAATAAAATACTCTGTGGTGATTATATACCACCAAAAGAAAGCCCTATGTGTGTGAAAAGAAATCATAAAAAGTTCACGTGTGTACAGTGTTGCATGACCGCTCAATTGTCATTCAAAGTGTGACAGCGCTGAAAGCTGAACATTGGCCCTGGCAGGAATGGGGTAAAAGTAGGCAAGTGGTTCAATTCTTTGCCCTGGGGAATCCCAGATAACCTACTCACATGAGGGATCACTTCTACAGTTTCTTGACTGCAGTTTCCCAAAACACTGTTTTCTACTTTTTAAACTCTTTGGAGAAAATTAATTAAAAGTGTCTGAGACAAGGATGTCTCAATTTTGTCTCCACTGGAGCACAGCCAATCAGCTTTTAAGTGTTCATGCTGTTAAATGCTTTTAAATTGCACTAACTTTTCATGCTGTGTAGAAACTTTGCAAGGCAGAAGCTGATTAGTTGCTATAGGCAACAGTGCCAGTTGCAATAAACCTTTTCTTTTACACTTCTTATTACTTCCCCCTTCAATTTGAGTTTTTACTTATATAATATAATAAATATAATATTTATGTATCTTATGTATAATGGACACACTAATTTAATAGTTGTTTGGTTGTGATAATAAAAGTGTCACCATGTTACAGCCAATACAATACTTTTTGCAAAGTAACAAGAATATTGCAGATGTCATTTGGCATATAATACTAATTGTAAAGTTGTATTTGTATATTATTCATTAAATTGGTAGTGTTGATATGTTTCAGCTCACTTCACCTATTCCGTGTAATGAACTGCCTGAAAGATTGCTCCTGCCAGTTTGTATCTCATGTGCAGATGCTTCTTTTGAACCATGCAGTTTCCTATGCACTTTTACTTGTCAGTGCACAGTGATATATCCAGTGTGGAAATGCGTAGTCTCATATTGTGAAGGAATAGTTATGTCAGCTTCCTTTAACTTGCACTGACAGCTACACAGGCTTCTTTTCTTGTAACTTAATTAATATTTTATACAGTTAACATGTTACAATAACAACTGAGGGAAGAGGCATTTAATTGCATAAGAAGGAATTGACCAATATAATTACATAATGTTATATGAAATTTAAAAAATAAGGGCAGCCACAGCTGGATTTTAACCTCTACTAAGGTAATGCATAATGCTTTGCATAAAATATTTTTTCATTTTATTATTTTTTTAATTAAGAAAATTTGAATATTTTAGATTTACCACTTTCAGCTAGCAGGTGCCAATTGTAAGACATAAAACGCCACCTAATTGCAAGTTTTTTTCCCTTTTACTACAATGTTGTGAATGACCAGTGATTCAAAAGAAGGGCACACCCACCTCCTTTGCTTGCTAGTAGAGTTGAGCGAACCCGGACTGTAAAGTTCGGGTCCGTACCGAACTTTGGGGTGTCCAGGACCCGGGCCCGAACCTGGACAGATGTTTGCAGAACAGTAGTTCAGTTAGTCCCGGTTTCATTTAAAGTGACACACAGACTTTCCAGATGTTTGCAGAACAGTAGTTCAGTTAGTCCCAGTTTCATTTAAAGTGACACACAGACTTTCCAGATGTTTACAGAACAGTAGTTCAGTTAGTCCCGGTTTCATTTAAAGTGACACACAGACTTTCCAGATGTTTGCAGAACAGTAGTTCAGTTAGTCCCGGTTTCATTTAAAGTGACACACAGACTTTCCAGATGTTTGCAGAACAGTAGTTCATTTAGTCCGGTTTCATTTAAAGTGACACACACAGTTTCCAGATGTTTGCAGAACAGTAGTTCAGTTAGTCCCGGTTTCATTTAAAGTGACACACAGACTTTCCAGATGTTTGCAGAACAGGACTTCCAGGAGCCATCAACATATGGAGAGCTAGTGCTGGGCTTTCTTATTAGAAAGCCCAACATGGTTTGCAGACACCATCGTTTTAAGCACCCTATACTGTATTACAAATGTAATTTTAAAATAAAGTTTTTAAACATTAACTGAAAAAGATGCAAAAGAGAAATTTATAAACTGGAAATTGATTGATTGTCATCACAAACAACATATTCAGTAAGTGTAATTCAATCAAGCCCTGTTGATTTTCAAATGGGACATCTGCTTTCTCCAGTTCTCTCATTTTCCTCTTTGTTTACTTCACAGGAATTTTGTTAACCACTTGCCAACCGCCCTATATCATATTTACTACTACAGGGCAGCCATTCTGTGCAGAATCAGGTATACATAAGTGGTTCTGCACTTCTGAATAGTTGGTGTGCCCCTTCTGCTGTGATTAGCCCGAAAAATGGATGACTGCCGCCACCTGCTGATCATCGAGGAGAGACACAGTACAGATATCTGTTTGTGTAAACAATGCAGCACTCTTTCCTGTCAGCAGGGACATGGTGGATGTTGTTTCCCTGCAAAGCAAGGAATAAAAACTAGCACACTGTGTACACACAAACACTGGTTAGGCACACAGTTAACCCTTTGATTGCCCTAGATGTCTAACCCCGTCCCATCATTAGTACAGTGACAGTGCATATTTTTAGCAGTTTTAAAGTAGTGAGTGTACAGCTTGTATAACAGTGTAAATTTGCTGACCCCTCAAAATAACTCAACACACAGCCATTAATGTCTAAACCGCTGGAAACAAAAGTGAGTACACCCCTAAGTGAAAATGTCCAAATTGGACCCAGTCAGCCATTTTCCCTCCCCGGTGTCATGTGACTCGTTAGTGTTATAAGGTCTCAGGTGTGAATGGGGAGCTGGTGTGTTAAATTTGGTGTTATTGCTCTCAATCTCTCATACTGGTCACTGGAAGTTCAACATGGCACCTCATGGCAAAAAACTCTCTAAGGATCTGAAAAAAAAGAATTGTTGCTCTACATAAAGATTGCTTAGGTTATAAGAAGATTGCCAAGACCCTGAAACTGAGCTGCAGCACGGTGTCCAAGACCATACAGTGCTCAGAACAGGCCTCACCATGGTCGACCAAAGAAATTGAGTGCATGTGCTCAGCGTCATATCTAGAGGTTATCTTTGGGAAATAGACATATGTGTGCTGCCAGCATTGCTGCAGAGGTTGAAGGGGTGGGGGGCCAGCCTGTCAGTGCTCAGACCATATGCCTCACACTGTATAAAATTGGTCTGCATGGCTGTCATCCCAGAAGGAAGCCTCTTCTAAAGATGATGCACAAGAAAGCCCTCAAACAGTTTGCTGAAGACAAGCAGAATAAGGGCATGGATTACTGGAACCATGTCCTGTGGTCTGATGAGACCAAGATAAACTTATTTGGTTGAAGCATGTCAAGCGTGTGTGGTGGCAACCAGGTGAGGAGTACAAAGACATGCGTGTCTTGCCTACAGTCAAACATGGTGGCGGGAGTGTCATTGACTGGGGCTGCATGAGTGCTGCTGGCACTAGGGAGCGACAGTTCGTTGAGGGAACCACGAATACCAACATGTACTGTGACATACTGAAGCAGAGCATGATCCCCACCCTTCGGAGAATGGGCCACAGTGCAGTTTTCCAACATGATAACGACCCCAAACACAGCTCCAAGACATCCATTGCCTTGCTAAAGAAGCTGAGAGTAAAGGTTATGGACTAGCCAAGCATGTCTCCAGACCTAAATCCTATTGAGCATCTGTGGGGCATCCTCAAATGGAGCGCAAGTTCTCTAACATCCACCAGCTCTGTGATCTCGTCATGGAGGAGTGGAAGAGGACTCCAGTGGCAACCTGTGAAGCTCTGGTGAATGTCATGTCCAAGAGGGTTAAGGCAGTGCTGGAAAATAATGGTGGCCACACAAAATATTGACACTTTGGAGCCAATTTTGACATTTTCACTTAGGGGTGTACTCACTTTTGTTGCCAGCAGTTTAGACATTAATGGCTGTGTGGTGAGTTATTTTGAAGGGACAGCAAATTTACACTGTTATACAAGCTGTACACTCACTACTTTACATTGTAGCAAAGTGTCATTTCTTCAGTGTTGTCACATGAAAAGATATAAAATATTTAAAAAAATGTGAGGGGTGTACTCACTATTGAGAGATACGGTATATACCATAGTTTGTAGACCCTATAACTTTTGCACAAACCAATCAATATACGCTGATTGGGATTTTTTTTTTTTACCAAAAACATGTAGCAGAATACATATTTACATCAATTTATGAAGAAATTTGATTTTTAATTTGTTTTTATTGGATATGTTTTATAGCAGAAACTAAAAAATATTGGTTTTTTTCCCAAAATTGTCGGTCATTTTTTGTTTATAGCACAAAAAATAAAAAACCCAATGGTGATCAAATACCACCAAAAAAACTATATTTGTCGGAAAAAAAGGACAAACATTTCATTTATTTAAAGCGTTGCATGACTGTGCAATTGTCAATTAAAGTAAGGCAGTGTTGTATAGCAAGAAATAGCCTGGTCATGAAGGAGGGTAAATCTTCCAGAGGTCAAATCTTCCAGATGTGGTTATACTGCATAGCAGCTGGTCAGTGGATTCTAGGAGTCTTTCGACTCTTTTGCAGGGTGCAGCAGTATTGACAAATTACAATGTGTACTGCAACTTACATTCCTGAATTATGATGAATACTGGGGGCTTGCACTTTGCTGTGTGTTTAAGATCAAGGCTAGGACCCTCCAGAGAGGAGAACTTTAGTGGTGATGACTATAATGAGAGTGAGCAAAATGTGCATTTATACCTGTAGAGGGATGGTTTTTACTAAAACTCAGTACATGGATCCATATATCCCCGGACTAGACATGCATGTGCATTCTGCCACACTTCTATGGAGATTAAGAAAAACTCATATGTCACTTCCTGCAATATATGGTTGCTAGGAATTAAGGCCCAGCTGTAGGCAAGACTTATTTTTTGGAGTTGTTTGGTCTGGAATGGTTAGAACCTTTGACAGGTTTTTGTTGCTGTCTGTGACCCTGTCAGGGATTTGATTTTGCCTACTATTCCAATGACCACACAGGAAGTAATAACATCCTAAATGATTTAAGAAATGACATCACTGGTAACCCTTCTCCATTTTGTCCAAAATATAAAAAATAACTTTTGCTGGAGTTGTGCTTTTGGGCCATTCTTTCATAAAATCAGACCCTCCAGCCCATCCCTTATTCAAAAACATTCTCTAACCCTATTTTTTTTTTCATTTGAGTTCAACTTCACATGGTGCCTGCAGTGCCTCTTTTGGGAGGGGAAAAATGATACAGCACTGAAGTCCGGGTCAATCATCAACTGGTTGGCATAGACTTCCAGCAGAGGTAGAGAGTCAATCAAAGGTAAGTAAATTCAAATATGCTTGGGACAAACATATATTTATATTCAGACAAAAAAAGTAAAAAAAAAAACATACAAAAAGATTATATATAAATTATAAAAAATGGGGCAGTCTCAGTGGACCACTTTTTTTTTCCTGTCGTTGCTCTTCTATGTTTCTATGGTTTTGGCCTATGAGGACCTCACCACTGGACTGCCAATGGGAAGTTTCCACAGCATTCAGGGAGCCACATGGGCAATTGATAGCAAAATTCAAGACGCAGAATGTCACATGACCAAGGACAATAAGTTAGGAATACTTAGTGGGAGATAGAGGTAAAGGGTAAGGGGTGATGACAGTGTGGTCAGCGATCAGCTTTACTCTAAACCAGAATATGCTATTGGAGGCTGTGTTCTACCATCGCATTACACATTCCACCAAATAAGAGTCTATATATTACTGGAATTACAGAGAATTATGCGATTTCTTACAGCTGTCACAGAATCAACACAGATCTATTTACAAGTATCTGAAAGAGATTACATTTAGAAACAAATATATTTTTGGCACTGCCTACTGTTATCCTTCTGCCCTAGGCCCTAAGCATAGTCTAACAGTTGCCTTATGGTATGCATGGTCCTAATTGTTTTAGAATTATAGGAGATTGCAGATAAAAAAATAGCTCTACCTTTATATGTTTGTTATAGGCATTTTATCTAGTTAATTAAAATTCAAAAATCTGTCCCTTGCTTGTGTGTTTAAAACAGCCCTTGCATAACTGCTGTGCATTCAAATGTTTCCCTCACTGTACAGCGTATCTGAGAATGTACAGAATAACATTGTTAAACTGTTTAAAAAGCAGCATGTTAAGTGGTCTTGGCTTTTATTTAGAGAACGTTTTATGTTAAACAAAGTGGAACATAAGAAATAAAGCTCCACTTAGGTCAATTTAAAGATAATTATTTAGAGGCAAGTGATTGTTGTATAGCAATACTTCACTTCATTGTTTTGATTATATGGCATGACTCCATCTCAGTTGGAGCAAGTACATTGAACATACAATAGATTCACAGAATTGTAGGATTGAGTACAAAGACTTTCTTTTTTTGGCAGAGAAGAAATGTTCCTGTGAATTCAGTCACTAAAACAGACAGGCACAACATATATTTTTCTAAAATTAGACAGGAATTCAGCTAATGTGTAAAAATTAGTTGGCTAGGTGAGTTATTGGATTCTTTCTTCGGTGGTGTAATTTAAACAATTGTGTAATTTCAGGATTTAAAAGTTTCTTAACACTCTGTTCTTCTACACTTTGAATATCAACGTAATAGTTAAAGTGTATAATTTAAATCAGAATTCCAGTCAATAATCTGTGCCTTATTGTTTTGGATAGAGTGGGAAAGGGGTGGAACCACCACAGATTTTTACTGCTGTCTTTGTCTCCACTGGGATGATTTGCCTATTACCTGTACCCATGATATAAAAAGAAATAAAGAAATTTCATCAGCAAGAAACCAAAAAAACAACAGAAGTTCTAACCCCTACCACTTCTACTTATCAAAGTGTTGTTATTACTGTATGTTGATGATATGGAAACCTCTCCAATAGGGACTGCAATAAAAATATCTCAACCATGGGACTCTTAGCGCTCTACCAAATTCACAATTCTTGCATTAAGAAAAACTGACTATTCATACTCATTTTCCAACCATCTAAATCCACATAAGGACTTGCATCTTGGTGTTTTCCTGTCAAAATTATTGGTGTATAAGTTCTGTGGACACTAAAAAAGCTTATGACTAGTAAAGTTCGGGTCCGTACCGAACTTTGGGGTGTCCGGGAAAAAGTCCGGGTTCGGGTCCGGGCTTCTGGTAATTTTAATGAAAAATCTTAAAAATGCTGTAAAAAAGCCCAGGAAGGTCCTAGAGGTCTGCAAAAGGAAGGAAAATGTGGGTAAGGGTGGGACAAGTGCCCTACAAAGAAATGGGGACAGGGAAATAACTTTAAATATTTTTTAAAAAATAAAAACATAAAAAATGCAAAAATGGAGATCATCTTCAAAATGGGTCTGAAAAGTATTAATTAACATTAGAGGCCATAGAACTGTTCTAAAATCATCTTCAAACTGTGTCAAAAAAGTATAAATAAGCCCGGAGTACCCATATCACTGTTCTGCAAAATGTGTGTATCACTTTAAATGAAACGGGGAATCAGTGCACATCTCTTCTGCACAATTATTTAAGTCTGTGTGTCACTTTAAATCAAACCGTCAATCATTGCACATCTTTTATTCACACTTCTTTTTAAAATGTGTGTATCACTTTAGATGAAACCGTCAATCATTGCACATCTCTTCTGCACAATTATTTCAAGTCTGTGTGTCACCTTAAATCAAACCGTCAATCATTGCACATCTTTTATTCACACTTCTTTTTAAAGTCTGTGTCACTTTAAATGAAACCGTCAATCATTGCACATCTGCTATTCACACACATGTGTTCTGCACCAGAACAGATGTTCTTCACACATTACATCTTTTCTTCATACATCTGGAAATAGAATAGAACACTTTACCTAAAACCGGGGAGAAACCATACACATGCACTTGAAACATCTGGATAGTGTGTTTGAAAATACAGCATAGAGAAGAGCATGCATATGGTTTCGCTCTTCACACACAGTTTCCAGATGTTTTCAGAACAGTGATGTTGCTTTTCTTATTGCCGCTAATGCTTGCACATCTGCTATTCACACACATGTGTTCTGCACCAGAACAGATCTTCTTCACACATTACATCTTTTCTTCATACATCTGGAAATAGAATAGAACTTCTATTCTATTGCAAGAGGGGTATGCAGCTTCTGCACCAATAAGGGTATCATCCTAGAACCCCCTCCAGATGCCAATCCACCTCCTTACCAATGCAGATCACTGCCCATGTGTCACAAACAATGGAGGAAATCCACTTAACATAGAAATGGCATTGTTCCCAACCTGGCCACCTCAATGTTATTAAATTTCTCCCCAGCTATCAGCTTTCGGTTCTATAGTTCTACTCAGCTCTAGACTGGTATTTTACAACAGAAACACAGAAACAAGAGTGCACTGGCCTAGCACATTATCCTCAATATTGAATTTATTAAAAAGTCATAAAAACATACTCACGAACAAGCTCATATTAAAAGCATATCAGTTCACATGATAGCTTCACGTCCATATCTAGTATGCCCCATACAGATGGTATCCCGTATAGGCTGGCTGGTATGCTTCGAGGTCCAAACCTCTTCCTCAGAGCCAAATGTACCATGTCCAAAGCACAAACTTTTATACCCAGAAATGACATAATGGGCATGGACTCCGTTGGGACTGGTTTATACACTCCAGATCCGTACTTCCTCCACCACACCAGGCACTCATATATGGACCCTACAAGTTCTATATCATGATGAAAAGGAAACCGGCTAGAGGGCACTGTCAAGCCATAAAAACAATGTACTCCTGCAGTATGTCACATATCCTATCCCCCATATACAAATAGCACCAATCTATATAGGTGTATGTGCATGTAAAGATATCAAGAGAATCTGTGTTCATTACAATCTCCACTCACCACCCATACCGACTGATGGATCGCACACTGATGCGCTATACTGGAAGCACAATTGCGTGTTTGCATTACAACTGTTCCTCCGGACTTCCGCTTTCCCCACTTCCGGAAGTGTGACCTCCCTATGTTATACTGGAAGCGGAAACCTCACTGCGTTCCACACTGGAGGGCATTTCCTCCAGAGAGAACGGCCAAACATACTATGCTCACCAGGGCTCAAAATCAGCAAATACATGACCAATTTTGACTCTTGATGTACTGTTAATCGGCAGGCTCTTGAGCTACTGTCAATCAGCAGGTTTTTATCCTGCATAATGTGAAGGAGAAAAGAAAAGGGAGAGGGGTGGAGGGGGGAAAGGGGGAGGGAAGGGTCTATAAGAACCTGGCTATATGAGAAGAGAAAGCACAAAACTGGAAATGCAAACATTACAATGCAAGCCACCTGTAACAGAATGACACTAAAAGGTATCTAAAACCAAGAACTATATATCACATTCCCATTCTTTGGATGCAGATGGGTTCATTTGCACCATTGGAATGAGTGACTTATGACACCATAATAATATTTTTGTCAATATGTTTGGTCATATAAACCATAGAATGAGTTACCTAATATAGATTCATGAAATGATATGAGTGGTAAAAAAGAAGCCAGGTATTTGCTTACAATGCATTTTAATACTAGATATGTGATCTATGCCAAGTTAATTAATTTATTATTTTTTTATTATTTTATAATAATATATATTTTTTTTAAATCAATGGATTTTTTAATTTTTCAATCAATTTTCTTGATTCATATAGTGGACTATATACATAGCTTTAGAGATGCGGCTGCATATATGTAATAGTTATATTTTCATCTATATAGATATAGTTATTTTTACTTCTAACCTGAGAGCCTGCCGATTAACAGTACATCAAGAGTCAGAATGGGTCATGTATTTGCTGATTTTGAGCCCTGGTGAGCATAGTATGTTCGGCCGTTCTCTCTAAAGGAAATGCCCTCCAGTGTGGAATGCAGCAGGGTTTCCATTTCCGGTATAACATAAGGAGGTCACACTACCAGAAGTGGGGAAAGCAGAAGTCTGGAGGATCAGTTAGAATGCAAACACGTGATTGATCCTCTGGTATAGCGCATCAGTGTGCGTCTCAGATCCATCCTGACATGCTGATAGTATATTCAACCACAGCCCTAGACATGGACAGTATATTTATGACCCCTGACAGCGGTGGTACAAACTTGAGGATCATGGCCTCCTCTGCATAAAATCAGTCGGTATGGTTGGTGAGTGGAGAATGTAGTGAACTGGATATCTATACATGCACATACACCTATATAGATTGGTGCTATTTGTATATGGGGGATAGGATATGTGACATACTGCAGGAGTACATTTTTTTATGGGCTTTACAATTACCTCTAGCCGGTCTCCTTTTCATCATGATATAGAACTTGTAGGGTCCATATATGAGTGCCTGGTGTGGTGGAGGAAGTACGGATCTGGAGTGTGTAAACCAGTCACAACGGAGTCCACGTCCATTTTTTGGCGGGGCTATGTGTGACTACACCCTCCCACTATGTCATTTCTGGGTATAAAAGTTTGTTGTTTTGACATGCTACATTTGGCTCTGAGGGAGAGGTTTGGACCTCGAAACACATCAGCCAGCCTATATGGGACCCCATCTGTATGTGGCATACGAGATATGGAAGTGAAGCTATCATGTGTACCGATATGCTTTTAATATGAGCTCATTTTTTAATATGTTTTTATGACTTTTTACTAAATTCAATATTGAGGATAATGCACTAGGCCAGTACACCCTTGCTTCTGTGTTTCTACTTTAGTGTGTCTGGACTTCCCCAGTCTATCTTTCGCAGCAAGGCGGCGTACTATCCGAAGCTCCTAAGCACAAGGCTTGGATTACCATCTTGGAGAAACCTCTCTCTTTAAGCGCAGGAAAGAGTTTTTTGTCTTGTTCTCTAGACTGTTATTCGCCCCACAGCATATTAGCTGTGTTCAGCTTTTATTTTCTCCGCCCAGTGTCCTATTACTTGGCACCTTCATCCAAGTAAAGTGCATTACCTTCTTCAGTTTTGTTATTTATTCTGTTATTCTTTCATAGCTCTAACTCCAAGTTCTGCTAACAGATTCTTAGGCCATCAAGTGCATCCAGAGGTTCTACCCCACCAAAGCATTTGACATCAGGACCATTGACTTGCGTGTTACTCCTTCTACTAACTGTGACTGTGTTCTTCTCAGACATTCACATTTTACCAACAATGGCACTCAACATCACTCAATGCCAACATGCTTAACCGCCTGACAAAGAGGCATTCAATATGGAAAACCACTCAAAATCTGAAGTGTGACATCCTATGTGTACAAGAGATGCACTTCTTAGCCTCAGTCCCTCCCATCTGCTCAAACTAAAACTTTCCTCATGTCTATACAGCCTACTAAATGTCCAAAAAGAGGGGTGTCCTAATAGCGGTAAAAGATACGGTCGCCTTCCAACTCCAACAAATCTCTTTAGATCCCAACGGACGATACATCATTCTAGTCTGTACCATCAACAAAGTTAAAAATGCGCTTCCCTCGGAAACGTATGCACACTGTCAAACCGATATAACAAGGCCACTTAATCATCTGCAGAGACTTTAATCTAGTACTAGATGCACATCTAAACTCAACATTGGCATAGAAAAAAAGAGATTCTCCCTTGAAGAACTTCCTTTTCACCCATGATATTTCTGATATGTGGCATTGCTACCATGGTTCTGGGAAAGATTGTACATACTTTTCTCCACTCCAAAAATCCTGTTCGCGCATAGATCCCTTTCTCACAGATAAATGGTTACTTCAAAAAATCAGAGCCTCTGTAATCTAGACCATGGCGTAGACAGAACATGCCCCTATCACCATCTCTATATCAGATTCTGCACACCAAAAGAGCACTTATCTCTGGCAAGCAAACAACTACATGCTGCAACACCCATTCTATTCACCAGAGCTCACTGCTCAGCTATCAAACTATTTTGAAGTGGAATGAACGGATATGGCGCTGTCTTAAAATTAATAATGATAATGCTATATATACTGTGAGTTAATGCTGTAAAGCGCTTGAGGTGCAAAATTAATAAAGGTTACTTTTAAAGTCCGTGCTAAAATGTCATACAAATCCTGAATGGCTGTGAAAAAAAAAAATGGAAAAAAGCTGAAATGCTGTGAACAAAACGTGAAATGCTGTCAAGTGGATATGCTGTCAAGTGGATATCAAGCACAAGGTGGGTCTTAAAAATAATAATTATTACCAGGTGTGAAGTATTAAAAGTATTAAAAACGTATTAAAAATGTGTGAGGAGCATTATTAAGATGTAATTGGTAAAACAACAAAGTGGATGTAAAGTCGCGCATATAAAACAGATTATTAAAGTGTCACATGCAGTAGTATTTAGAGATTGTTGAGGTTTCAGATAAGCCCAAACAGGTAATGTTAATGTCCGTAGAAATCCGTAAAATTCCCCGGATGGATACCAAGTGGATATACAGTCACATATACACTCTTACAATTGTTCAAATCTTATTCGTACTAATGTGATCTTAGAGAGGAAGCAGAACCTCTTACTAATATCAACTGTCCCTAATGGGTCCATAAAAAACCAACAAAGTGGATATACAGATCAAATGTGCATGAGGTAAATATTTTCCAATATAAAACTTTAGTGTCTATGAAGCAACGTGCTGATAGGTGCTCTTCCAAAATTCAGTGTGGCTAGTAGATGTAAAATCACTCGTGCTCACCCCCGATGTGCCCTCACTTACCAGATACTCCACACCCCTCAGGGGTCTCTCGCGTGTGGTAAATGGGGTCTTTTAAAATCACCGGGGTTCAGCTCCTATTTCACAGTCACAGTTGAGTTGCATTCCTCCTTTGACCGTTCTCAGCTTCAGTTGTTGCAAATAGATTTTACTCCCAACTTCCTCCAGCCATTAGCGGTTCACCCAGACGTTTTCAAAGTGATATGTGGAAAAACAGATTGCCTTGATAGTGTAGTATATCCCAAAAAAGCATTTATTCGGAAAAGGGATTTTATATAAAAACTTCAAAAAATAAAAAACAATGTACACAAGGATCCAGAGCTTTTCAATAGAAATAGATTTATGTCACATCGGTGACTTTTTATTGATTTTTATTAGATGTTATGTACTCATAGTATTGATGTGCAGATTTAGGTAATATATGGCTGCCGGGATAATAATTTACATATATATGTCTATACCAGCAATATAATGCATACCGGTAGGCAAGTTGTGGAAAGCGCTTTTTATAAATGTTATAGAATGCAATGTTAATGGGGATGGTTAGATTCATCCTGCCTCGAGGTTCAAGTCATAAAATGAATAATCCGTGCTATAAGTATAATACAACCCTCCGCCGCTTAATGACACATCCATCTCATCCAATTAGAAACCCCCCTTTTCCAGAAGTGACCAAATGGAAGTAGTTTTCGCCTCTGGTGAGGTGTATATATATATATATATATATATATCAAAGGGTGCACAAAGATGGACACTTCCTCAGACGACGTCCAATGACGAAGCGCGTAAGGCGTGGCCGCACACAATTACGTCACTTCCGGTTTCGAGTACACCGCTGCCTGGAGCGCAAATGAACTAAGAGGGAGGAAGGCAATCTTACCTTCCTCAAGCAGGTGTTAGTCTGCTTTTTCTATTGAAAAGTTCTGTATCCTTGTTTACATTGTTTTTTATTTTTTGAAGTTTTTATATAAAATCCCTTTTCCGAATAAATGCTTTTTTGGGATATACTACACTATCAAGGCAATCTGTTTTTCCACATATCACTTTGAAAATGTCTGGGTGAACCGCTAATGGCTGGAGGAAGTTGGGAGTAAAATCTATTTGCAAAAACTGAAGCTGGGAACGGTCAAAGGAGGAACGCAACTCAACTGTGACTGTGAAGTAGGAGCTGAACCCCGGTGATTTTAAAAGACCCCATTTACCACATGCGAGAGACCCCTGAGGGGTGTGGAGTATCTGGTAAGTGAGGGCACATCGGGGGTGAGCACGAGTGATTTTACATCTACTAGCCACACTGAATTTTGGAAGAGCACCTATGAGCACGTTGCTTCATAGACACTAAAGTTTTATATTGGAAAATATTTACCTCATGCACATTTGATCTGTATATCCACTTTGTTGGTTTTTTATGGACCCATTAGGGACAGTTGATATTAGTAAGAGGTTCTGCTTCCTCTCTAAGATCACATTAGTACAAATAAGATTTGAACAATTGTAAGAGTGTATATGTGACTGTATATCCACTTGGTATCCATCCGGGGAATTTTACGGATTTCTACGGACATTAACATTACCTGTTTGGGCTTATCTGAAACCTCAACAATCTCTAAATACTACTGCATGTGACACTTTAATAATCTGTTTTATATGCGCGACTTTATATCCACTTTGTTGTTTTACCAATTACATCTTAATAATGCTCCTCACACATTTTTAATACGTTTTTAATACTTTTAATACTTCACACCTGGTAATAATTATTATTTTTAAGACCCACCTTGTGCTTGATATCCACTTGACAGCATATCCACTTGACAGCATTTCACGTTTTGTTCACAGCATTTCAGCTTTTTTCCATTTATTTTTTTCACAGCCATTCAGGATTTGTATGACATTTTAGCACGGACTTTAAAAGTAACCTTTATTAATTTTGCACCTCAAACGCTTTACAGCATTAACTCACAGTATATATAGCATTATCATTATTAATTTTAAGACAGCGCCATATCCGTTCATTCCACTTCATGATCATTTGCTTCCTTCATTAGGAAGTTACCGGAAGGCTGCAGTCTAATTTACACCTTCAGTCCTTGCGCAGGGATTATTGTATTTATCAAACTATTTTGAACACAATACAGGTTCGGTGCCAGACCCCGGTGTGGTTTGGAATGCGCACAAAGTATTCATAAGAGGTATATTTAGTTGCATAGTTGAATAGTTGGTGGGCTTGGAAAGAGACATGAGTACATCAAGTTCAACCTATGATGTGTGGGTGTGTATGTGTTTATGTCAATAGTACATTCCCCTGTATTTTGGGGTTGTTGAGGTGCCTGTCTAATAGTTTTTTTGAAACTATTGATGATCCCTGCTGATACCACTGCTTGTGGAAGAGAATTCAACATCCTTACCACTCTTTATGCAGTTTAAGTTTAAACCGCTTCTCTTCCAGCTTTACTGAATGGCCGCATGTTTTTTAAATTCCCTTTCACTGAATATTTTTTTCCTGTGCTAGGGTCACCAGTACGGTATTTGTATGTTGATATCATATCCCATCTCAGGTGTCTCCCCTCCAGAGAGAATAAGTTCAATGCTTGTAGTCTTTCCCCATAGTTGAGGTCCTCCATTCGCTTAATTGGCTCTGTAGTCCCTTAATTAGCTTTGCCTTGTTGGATTGATTAAGTTGAATTTTCAATACAAAATGAAGAGGATGCAGCGTCTAGATACTCTCATGTCCCAAATAACTAACCCAGAGAGGCAAAATAAAGCCAATCCCCATCCGTCCCAGTCAGCCCACCTACTATGCTTAAGACAAGGACTCATTCCTTTGAGAACATGCAACGCTAAAAGCCACCTTATATTCGACTTCTAATAAAGCAGGCAAAGGCTAGCGCACCACATCAAGGGTCAACAAGCTAAAACAAACACCACACTCATACCAAAGACAGAATATCAAATCCCTAAGCTAAAGCAGACACCTTCAGCGCCTACTACAGGGACTTGTACAATATAAAACAAGACGCCTCTACATTCCAACCATCAGCAGAAGATATAAATTCCTTTCTTAATTCCTTTCCTTTCTTACTCAAATCAAACTCCTAACATTAACCTCCCTGCCGGTAATCCCGAGTGTGGCTCGGGGTGGAATTTCAGTACCATTAGCGGTAACCCCGAGCCACACTCGGGATTGCGTCCCTGATCCAGGAAATGTTACTCACCTTGTCTCCTGGATCCAGCGATGTCCTCCCGCGGTGTCAGCGTGTCTGTCCTCCGCCCGATGCCTCTGTGTGCCGGGCTCCGTTCCCTGCGAGTGTTGCGTCGCACGGGGGCGGAGCCCGGCGGCAAATTCAAATAGTGAAACACACAGCATACATACAGTACACTGTAATCTGTAAGATTACATTACTGTATCAAATCATTTCACATCCCCTTTGTCCCTAGTGGTTTGCCCAGTGCCCTGCATGCACTTATATATGTCATTCTTTCTGCCTGGAAACTTGAGAATGTCCATGGCAACCAAAAAGTGTCCCTTTACGTCAAAAGTGGTTTTTGATCAGCTAGAAAACACTGATAGTAAATAAGAATCATTTGCAGGATTGAGTGATACTGATTTTTGGGGAAATTTATCATCACACACTGAAAGTGACGACAGTGACAATTCTGCAACTGAGTAAATTTCAGTGTTTTTGGTTTATTGATTATTTTTGATAATTATTTTTAGTTATTTATTAGATTATAATTTATGATTTCATGTTTCAAACTTTATCATACCCGGGATGTCTACTAGACACTTGTTTGGACAGATTTAAGTGAGTTATTCCTAAGAATTACAGGCCTACAATATAAAACGCCAAATTTCCATGCAAAATAATCGTACTGCTTTCAGCACCAAAAATCTGAAATAATCATACCGACAGGGAGGTTAACTGTCAAGCTAGCCCTTCCTTCATCCTTCTGGGAAATTATAGCCTCGTACACATGGGACGACGATCGTATGTACGATTGTCGCAAATCGTATGTTGGATAATGTAACTTGCATACTGACTGCACTACACGATCGTACGACCACATAACGAACGTTCAGGTGCATGTAATTAGCATCCGGCCATTCCTGACTTCTGAGCATGCATGTTTTGCACAATACAACTTGTTGTACCAACTGCTCTGTACACACGATACAACGGTCGTATGAGCGCTTGTTGGTACGACCAAGTTTTCTAGTTTGCTCATACAACTCCCTTGTATGACTGTCGTATGTTCGACTGTTCTAATCACGCATACGAACGATCAATATCGCATACAATGGTCGTAAGTACGACCTGTTGTATACGATCGTCGTCCCGTGTGCACGAGGCTTAAGTCTACATATTTAAGAAAACTGTAGAGTGCAAAATCAACTTCCAGGTTTTATTGCCAAAGCTTAATTGAACAAGCTGAAGTTAGAAGTTGATTGGCTCCCATGCACAGCTGCACCAGATTCTGAGTGCACCAGTTTTATTCAATCTCCCCACATATCTCCATTCTTGAAGGAATGAAGGTGAGTTGGATAGGCTTAAGCATGTTGGCAGGATTAATAGAGTGTACTTGAAGTGATTTTTTTAGAGCTGACCCTCAGGTATTGTGTATGTAGTCCAAAAGTGGATCTGTGTCCAAAAGGTTTGGCTGTGGGTGCAACTGGATTGCTGCAATCTGAAATTAATGAAGCTCTTTTGAGTCAGAGTACAAATCTTATGCCTTTGTCTATCTTTTATTTGGAGGGCTAACTATTTTTTCGAAGAGAAGCAAAAGTGGGCTGTGTGATCTTTGAATAAGTTAATAAGCAGGGTGTATAATGGATTGGAAATAGATTGTGGGAGAAGGTATGTGTGGTTTATAGAGCTTGAGGAGGTTAGGAGCTAGACGATATGTTTTTCTATCCTTATGGAGCATGATAAAACCTTTTGCCTGTCAGTAGGACCAGAAGGGAGTCAGACTCTTGGTTTCCAACTACAATCCCATGAGGAAATCCTTAACTTGAGTTGGGGATCTGTGTTGCTATTTAGGTAGGAATTGTGAAGTGATTTCAAGGGGAAAGTCTGTGTTATCCCAGTGTGGAGTGTGGTTAAGAGCCCAGAAGGCTCTGTAAAATTAATTCAAGACCATTTGGGGTCATTATGGAAGCTTCATCTAGGAAATGCGTCAGCATTTGAGGGACCCACAGAAGTGACAGTGAGCAATTATTAACCATATCCTGCTCAAGTTGAACCCAGTGGTTTTGAGAATAGATGCCTAATCAGCCTAAAGTGCTGGAAAGCAAGCAGGTTATATTGTAGTGCTTTAGATAGATGGGGAAGCTGAGACCTCCTTCAGCCTTTCAGGCAGCAATAAAAACAAACTATGAATCTAGAGGGAAATCATTCAAGTCAGAATTCCTAATGGATTTTTGAATATCTTGCAGAAAGGAAGATGGTAATTTTATTGGTACAGTTTGCTCTGGGTGATTGAGAAAAGTAAACCCAGGTCTGAACCTGCAACTTCTGCTGTGTCTGACAATATCTCTTCTTGCTGATCCACCGGAGATGCTGGACAGCACCTTTTCTGATGCATTGGACAATCCTGCCTTGTGTCTTGTTTCTGCTGAACCTTGAACTCCTTGCTCCTCCCATGAACTTCCTATTTAAGCCATGCCTTTGCACTTCCCGTTTGCCAGATTTTTGGGCTCTCTCCACCTCCACCATCTTGCCCTGCTTGTCTGTATCTCTACCATTCATTACCTACTTCTGGTTTGTTCCTCATCTATGCTTTTGCTTAACCACTTCAATACTATGCACTTAGAACACTTTACTACCAGACCAATTTTCAGTTTTCAGTGCTGTTGCGCTTTGAATGACAATTGCGTGGTCCTGCGACGCTGTACCCAAACAGATTTTTTATCATTTTGTTCCCACAAATAGAGCTTTCTTTTGGTGGTATTTGATCACCCCTGCGGTTTTTATTTTTTGTGCTACAAATAAAAAAGACCAAAAATTTTGAAAAAAAGAAATTCTCTATTTTTGTCACAAAACTTTGTAAATAAGTAAATTTTCTCCATCACTGGTGAGCACTGATGAGGCTACACTGACGGGCACTGATGTGGCAGTACTGATTGGCACTGATGAGGTGGCACTGATGATGAGGCACTTACATGAAGCGATGATGAGCACTGCTAGGCGGGGCTGATAAGCAGCACTGACGGGTACTGAGAGGTGGCACTGATGTACAGCACTGATGGGCACTGATATGCAGCACTGACGGACACTGATAATAGGCACTGATGGGCACTCATAGACAGTACTGATTGGCATTCATAGGCGGCACTGGGCACTGATAGGTGGCACTGATGGGCACTGATAGGTGGGCACTGGTAGGTGGCAATGGTGGGCACTGATATGTGGCACTGGTATGCATTGATAGGGGCACTGGTGGGCACTGATAGGGGCACTGGTGGGCATATGCAGTGATAGGGGCTCATTCCCTGGTGGTCTAGGGTGGTATCTGAAGGTGGCACTGAGTGCCATCCACACTGGGCACTATGTCACTTACCTGGTGGTCTAGGGGGGTCTCCCTGGTGGTCCAGATTGGCTCCCTGGTGGTCCCTGGTCGGCTCCCTGGTGGTCCTGGGTGGACACATCCCTGGTGGTCCCTGGGTAGGCTCCCTGGTGGTCTAGGGTGGCGATCCGAGGGAGGGCTGTGCTGATAAATCCTCAGCACAAACCCTCCCTGTCAGGGATGCAGCCGATCAGCTCTCCACTCCTCAGGTCTGCAGACCTGAGTACAGGAAAGCCGATAAACGGCTTTCCTGTGTTACACTGTGACCAACCGTGATTGGTCACGGCTAGTCACATGGTAAAGTGCTTCGGATCGAAGCGCTTTACCAAGATCGGTATTGCGGGGGGGGTAAGACTGACCTCCCACACCACTGATCGCCGCTATGCACGCTCCCCTGGGCGCGCGGCGGCTTGTAATCCTGAGGACGTCATATGACGTCCAGTCAGGATAACTAAGCCACTTCCCGGCCGTCATTTTGCATACGGCGGTCGGGAAGTGGTTAAACAAAACCTGTGACCACTTGTTACTGACCATAGGCTTGTTTACTGCTTGTGCTTTTGCTTGATCCTTACCTACTATATCTGCTACTGGACCCTGGCTTGCTCACCTCCTGGTGGGGGTGATCCTGAGGACCGTGACCTGGTACTAACACACAGCAAAAACCATGTGCACCATCAGGAGCTCTGGTAAACACCAGCTAACGCTTAGGCTCTGCACCTTGGGTGAGCCTGTGTCATCCGCCTCGGTGACCTGCTGATGCACATATCCAGCTGATCGGTGGGAGCCTCTCTACTGCTATAGCTTCTGGCTTCCGAACATGACCCCTGACCATGAAACCTTATCTCCTTCTGTGATCCCCCTTACTAAGTCATTTAAAACAACTGTGCAAGTAAAACGTTCCAAGGTTAAAATGATTATATTTATAAATGAATTATAAATTATAGGACAGAGAGGGCATAGGCTTTGCATTTTTATCCATTTAGTCCTGAGAGTTATTTTGCCCTACCACACTACATCCAAACAGATGGCACCACTTTCCTAGTTAGAATTAAGGTATACACTGCTGGCACAACCCAGCCTCTAGCCTGTTTATGAGACAATGAAAAAACAACAGTTAACTGATCTGTCCTCTTTCTGCTCACTCTACTTACTCCTCCATTCAGCTTGTTCCTTTTTTAGTGTATTTGCAATCAGCTCATCTGATTGTCTCTCAGTCCTACCTCTCCCTCACTGTCTTCTGTACAGGAGATGAAACAAGGTTTAAATTAATTAAATCCATATGCTTATAATAGTTACATAAAAAATGAAATGTAATAATTAAGGACATATAGCTGCATTACATTGTATCTTTTTTATCTGGCTGAATGCCAGCTTTAACTGTTGGTGGCACCCATCTTAGACCCAGGGGTGTATCTATTACGAGGTAAACAAAGCATTAGGCTTGGGCGGCATTTTTCAGGTGACCGCGCTATAGCCGAACGATGGCTACAGCACTGTCATCCAGTTCTGGCAGGGCATCTATTGACATTCTCCCAGAGCTGCTCTCCCACCCGGCGCCCTCTGTGATCGCTGTGTCCTACAGCTAATCACAGATCGGTATAAAGAGCCAATCACAGTGGCTCTTTACCACATGATTAGCTGTGTCCATTCACAGCTGATAACGATGTAAACACACATTTGCCAGTTATCAGCATTCCTTTCTTCACACTGTCATCCGTAACCAGCCAGTGTGAAATGAGACATCTACACTGATAATCAGGGCACTGATCATCAGGGTCCTGATTATCAGTGCAGCCCCAACAACGCCAATCAGTGCTGCCTATCAGTGCCAACCAGTGCCCATCAGTGTTGTAAATCAGTGCCCATTAGTGCTGCCAGTCTGTGCCTCCTCATCAGTGCCGCCTATCATTGTCCATCAGAGCCACCTATTAGTGCCACCTATGAGTACCCATCAGTGCCCACAAGTGCTGCCTATTAGTGCCCTTTAGTGATGCTTTTTAGTGCCCATCAGTAAAGCCTATCAGTGCCCATCAGTGCAGCATATCAATGCAGCTTCATCAGTGCCCACCAGTGCTGCCTTGTCCTCTGTCCTACTGACCCCATCCTATGTCCCATTGACCCCATCATCTGCCCCATTGACCACATATGAGAAACTTGGATGAATCATGTCTCAGGGTCTGATGAGGAAACCGCAGCTGTTCACTATGAACGGCTGCAGATCCTCATCAAACCCTGAGACCAGAACATTTTACTGGTCCGATTTTAGTCCTGCCTAGGGCAACACAAAACCAAAATACACCACTGCTTAGACCCATACCTCTTAATCTTTCATTATTATGGAACATAATTGATTGCAATGGTGAACTTGATTCTGATAAATTTTGTATAATATATTGGTTCTATATAAATAGATGAATAAGAATTCAAAAAAATGAATTCAAAGAATTCAAAGGACACTGACTAAACAATATTTGTAAGGATTTTTAAAAAATGTGATAAGCTAAAGCCTTAATAAGAGATGATATTGTATAAACACTGGTGCTGGAAATGGTGCACATGCTCAGGGGAAGGTACTAAATAGCCAAATAGCAATATTTTAATGTTTACGTCTGTGCTCGGTCAAGCCAGAGTCAAGTATATGTCAGGCATGTGTGTGGCATGTAAAGACTCAGTTGTGTGTGTGCTTAAACCAAACCGTGGGCATTGGTGGCTAGTAGAGTTGAGCGAACCTCTGGAAGTTCGGGTTCTGCTGGTCCGGCCGAACTTCGGGGCAAAGTCCGGGTCCGGACGGAACCCGAATGATCGCACGGACACTGAACCCCATTGAAATCAATGGGGACCCGAACTTTTAGGCACAAAAATGGCTGTAACAAAGTCCTGGAAAGCCCTAGAGGGCTGCAAAAGGAAGTAAAATGGGGGTAAGGGTAGGGCAAGTGCCCTACAAAAAAATGGGGACAGGGAAATAACTTTAAATATTTAAAAAAAAAATAAAAACATAAAAAATGCAAAAATGGAGGTGAATGTGGATCATCTTCAAACTGTGTCTGAAAAGCATTAATTAACGGTAGAAGCCATATAACTGTTCTAAAATCATCTTCAAACTAGGGCAAGTGCCCTACAAAAAAATGGGGATAGGGAAAATAAATTAAAATCAAATAAAAAAATGGGAAGGGAGGTAGATGTGGAGTAGGAGCCTAGAGGTTGACTAGGCCTTGACCGTGGCAGTGTAGGTGGATGTGGCGGTGAAAAATTTATAAATTTCAATAAAGGGACAGGGGTAAAAAAACATCCCGTGAACGGGATGGGAATGGGGGTAAAATGAAGGAAAACGTCGGGAGATCCCGAAAGGTCCTGAAACAATGTCGGTAAAAACACGGATTTTCAAGCCCAGGGGTAACTAAAGTTA
>BLSH010491076.1:626948-640573 GCA_018402905.1 Glandirana rugosa | reverse complement strand
ACCACAACCACTTGGAGGACAACCTTCCTCTCCCGCACCAGCTCCACACGGTCGATATGCGTTTTCCATTTGTGGAAGGAGTCCATCGGTTGTCTTGGAAGTGGCCATATACCATCCGGTCTTACGGGGAGTTGCCAACCACTCCGGTCTTGTTCATGTCCGCTATCATCTAACCCACCGACTGTTACGGAGGTCAAGGAAGTGTAATAGAGGGAGGGCCAGGGAACTACTTTCGAGTCTCAACCGTGGAGTTGGGGTACCGGTAGACAGAAAGTGGAGTCGGGGAACATTTAATCGGTTCGTCAGACTCGGGGTTCAGGACGTTCTCTGAGAATACGAAACCACCCAATCTACTATCGCCTGTACTTGTTCTGGCCTCACCAACCGTTGAGGGGCATTCTGGCCTACCATATACCGGTGAAGGTTCTGTTGGCTACCTGAGGAAGGTGTTTACCTTTTGCGTATAGCTGGCACACCTCGACCACGCCCTCTCCTTCCAACAGGAGGTTCACCAACACCACCAACACCAGCAACACCAGCATCAGCAGCAGCACCATGACCACATCCCTTATTTGCCCTCCTCATTGGGCCCGCAAATGTATTATGTAGCCCTATGTAAGTATTTATTAATACCAATTAATACCTTTTTTTTTAAAAACACCAACGTAGCTGGACTTTTTATTTGGTGCAAGAAATGCACTCCTCACACCAACAGCTGGAAGCTCTCCCTTTAGAACTAGGAGATGATTTTTCAACAATAATGTGTCACTTACAGCAACAGCTGGCCCTATAGGAGTAGGCAATGGTTTTTGAACAAGAATCTGTCCCTCTAAGCAACACCTGGGAACTCTCCCTTTTGAACTAGGAGATGATTTTTGAAAAATAATGTGTCACTTACAGCAACAGCTGGCCCTATAGGAGTAGGCAATGGTTTTGGAACAAGAATCTGTCCCTCTAAGCAACACCTGGAAACTCTCCCTTTTGAACTAGATGATTTTTTAAAAATAATGTGTCACTTACAGCAACAGCTGGCCCTATAGGAGTAGGCAATGGTTTTGGAACAAGAATCTGTCCCTCTAAGCAGAAGCCTCTACCTAGTGCAGTCAGATCACTCAAAGCAGCAGTATGTGAAATCTCAAATTACTCCCACAATCTGATCGTTGTGTACAATCCCACAATCTGATCATTGTGTACGAGCGTTTCGTTAGACAGAGTTTAATCTGCAATCTCCAACTCTAAGCAGCGGTATTTGAAATCTCAAATTCCCCCAACAATCTGATCATTGAGCATGATCGTGGCACTCGTTGTTTTATGCAGAGTTTCATCTGCAACTCAAAGCAGCGGTATTTGAAATCTCAAATTAGTCCAACAATCTGATCGTTGAGCACGATCGTAGCGATCGTTGTTTTATGCAGAGCTTGATCTGCAACTCAAAACAGCGGTATGTAAAATCTCTAATTTCTGCTATCTGTCCTCAGAGCAACAGCACAGACAGCAGTAGTAAAGTAATCTATCTCAGGATGCAGCATCAGGTCTTAAAATGTCTCAAATCTCTCCCTCACGCTTTCAGCTTCCTTTCCCTACACTAACCCAAGGAGCATGTGACTGCAGCACTGTGACTCCAGCTTATAAAGAGGCTGGGTCACATGATGCACTGGCCAATCACAGCCATGCCATTAGTAGGCATGGCTGTGATGGCTTCTAAGGGCAAACCAGTGAAACGCTTGTTGATTGGCTGCCCTGCAGCTTCTCAACACGTGGAGTAAAATAGCAGAACCCCGGACCGAACCCGAACGATTTTTGAAATGTACGGGTCCAGGTCCGTGCCCCGGACACCCGAAAGTTCGGTACGGACCCGAACGTTACAGTCCGGGTTCGCTCAACACTAGTGGCTAGTGCTAAGACACAGAGCTTAATAAATCAGCAGAAGGGGGGCGTGGCGTCTGAGCTCGGAGATGGCCGCATAAGCCCTGAGCTCCGTCAGACTGCCGGGATAGTAAAGACAGCCAGCGGAGCTAAAGCTCGCCCGAAGCCACAGAATACACCCCACAACATCAGGGATAGTAGGGGGAATGCGGAGGAGACGAAAAGACCCGATCCCGCAGCTCGGGAAACTCTCCGGCTTCTTCTCCACAGCCGCGAGGCCCAGGCAAAATGGCGGAGGCTCCCAGCACCAGCTTAAGGCCGCAGCCGCGGCCTTTCCTAAACAAAGATCCGGGACTGGATCACCTCTGCGGTCTAGTGAAGCCTCCTCACCAGCCCTCTCTCCCACCACCAGGAGCCCGGCCAAGACCAGGCAGAGGACAACTTCCCCGCACACAGACACAGCGCAGCAGGAGATGGAGGTGAGTGGAGCGGGCGCCATCACTACCGCGGAGCCCGCGCAGCCAACATACGCAGACCCCTTTGCTGACTTCGCCACCACAGGGCAGCCGGTCTCCGACACAGTATTGAAGGACATGCTCATGTCCCTGAGGACCTCTATACAGCAGGACATTAACATGACAGTACAGCAATGCCAGCGGGATATTAAGGACTTGGGCAATAGGGTGGACACTATAGAGCAATCTATGGGCACATACACTGACTCTTTCAACATGATGGTGGATGCACACAATGCTCAAACAGAGGACCTATCATGGGTCAGGGATAAATTAGCTGACCTGGAGGACCGCTCCCGAAGAAATAATTTGAAAATCAGGGGTATCCCCGAGTCAGTCTCCCCAGTGCAGCTGATGCCCTTTGCCCAGGAGATGTTCTCATCCATAGCTCCTAACCTTACCACCCTGGAAATAACTATAGACAGGATACACAGAGTGCCTAAGCCCTCCTACCTGCCAGAAGAAGTCCCTAGAGACGTCCTGCTTAGGCTGCACTTTTTCAGAGCTAAAGAGCTCCTTCTTGAAGCTTTTAAAAAACCTGATCAGCGCCCTCCACAATATGCCTCCCTCCAATTACTGCCCGACCTATCCAGGCACACACTCCAGAGGAGACACAACCTATTAACCATAACGAAGGCCTTGAGGAATCACCAGATTCCCCATAAATGGAAGTACCCAGCCACGTTATTAATCACCCACATCGGCACTACCATTCCAATTACTACTCTGGAAGACGGTCTGGTGACCCTTAGAAAATGGGAAATCTTACCAGCACCCCCTCAAGCCACACTACCGGGACCCAAGCCGGGTGCAATCCAACAAGAATGGCATGTGGTCTCCCACAAGAAACAACAAAAAAAGAAAACCTAAGCTCCCACAGACCTGAAACTAACCAGTGTTATGTCTATTCCCGGTTGGTCGCATCGGATCCAACTCCTTTCCCCCCAACTACCTAGTAGGACGCATTCGAGTCCTCAAATCCATCAAGGATTTCCTTTTTAATATTGTTCTGATCCTTGTTCCCCTTTTCCTTTGTACCCTCTTCCCTTCCCCCTTTCTATTATGTTCTCTTGCAGTCAAAACCACAGCAGAATGAAGGATCTATGCATAGACCAGCGAAGAATCCAAAACAAAGACCTCATCGATCAACTTCAGCACACTAAAGAACTGTCACTGCTCAACAAACTCCATCAACAGAGAAGTTTGCCCTCAAAGGACAAACCAACCTACAGATTTTCTCCTTTTTACGCCATCACAGTGAGTAACGAATTCACCTACACCTACATTCCACTTATTAACCAACCATGGCCATTACCTGCCTATCTCTGAACACTAAGGGTCTAAACCACCCGGCCAAACGCTACTCCATGTGGAAAGAAGCCCTCAATAGACAAGCGGACATCCTGTGCATACAGGAAACTCACTTCTTAAACTCAGCAGTCCCCAAATGCTCCCATCCTTAATACCCGCATGTATTCCTGTCCAACTCCCCGCACAAAAAAAGAAAAGGAGTACTCCTAGCAATCAGAGACTCGGTCACTTTCCAACTGAAAGACTCTATCCTAGACAGCGAAGGTCGCTATATAATCCTCACGTGTGAAATCAACTCTCAACCACTTACAATAGCAGCCGTATATGCTCCCAACAGGAGACAGCACAAATTCATTCGGAACCTCCTAACCAAAATTAACAGGATTAGACATGGAAACCTCTTGATATGTGGAGACTTTAACATCACTCCTGACCCCACCATGGACTCTTCCTCCAAACTAGTTCAAAAGAAACCATCCCTTCGAAGTTGTTACATGAAGAGGACCTCTATGACGTCTGGCGATGCCAGCATGCCAATGAGAAAGACTATACGTACTTTTCTCCTAGACATGGTGTTTACTCACGCATTGACTTAATCCTGACAGACAAGTGGCTATTACAGACAGCAACTGCAACCCATATCTATAATATCACCTGGTCGGACCATGCGGCCATCTCTATAACACTGGGCAGGCAGGGCACTTCCTCCCGACCCCCAGTGTGGAGATGCAATGTCAGAATCCTGCAGGACCCTCTATGTTCCAAAGAAATCTCTCAAAGACTACAAGAGTACTTTCACACCAATGTGGGCTCGGTTTCTAGCCCATAGGGGGTGTGGAATGCTCATAAGACCTTTATGAGGGGCATACTTCTACAACAGGGGGCCAGGGCCAAGAGACGACACAATCAAAAAATTAACGATATTACTGCCAATATACGCCACCTTGAGACCCTGCACAAGTCCTCCCCGTCACCTAAGTTGTCTTACACTCTTCAGAACCTTAGACACGAGCTAAGGACTGCCCTATTACAGAATTATGACAAACATTTGAGAAGGTTGAAGTTAACTCAGTATGCCAACGCTAATAGGGCTGGCAAATTCCTGGCCCGCCAAATTAAAAAAGGATATACGAAATCAAAAATCTCCCACCTAATTCACCCAACCACACAAACCAAAATATCCAATCCACAGGAGATTGCAAACCAATTCGCGGAATTTTATGGAGAGTTATACAATCTCCAACTCGATCCCCACCCCCCCCGACCAACTCAACCAGCCATTGATGCATTCTTAGACAAACTCAACCTTCCCAAATTATCACCAGATCAGCTGGAATATCTGAACTCCCCGATCACGATTCCAGAAATTAATAAGATCGTGTCGACTCTTGCCCGTGGCAAATCCCCAGGCCCAGACGGCTTACCGAATGAATATTATAGGGTGTATAGCTCATTTTTAACCCCCCACTTGAGGGAGGTGTTTGTGAGGGTGCCCCTTGACTCTTCCTTCCCCCAGGAAATGTTGAAAGCATTTGTGGTAACGATCCCCAAACCTGGTAAACCCCCCACCATACCAGCGAATTTCAGACCTATTTCGCTATTAAATTCTGATGTTAAGATTTATGCTAAGCTTCTGGCCAAACGCCTCGCAGGAGTGATTTCATCCCTGATCCAGAAAGACCAAATGGGGTTTGTCCAGGGCCGGCAGCCGTCAGATGCCACTAGACGTATACTCAATATAATTCACTTTGCTGAACGTACAAAAACGCCTTCTCTGCTGCTTTCAATAGACGCAGAGAAGGCGTTTGATAGGATTCACTGGGGCTATATGAGAAGCACTCTTGTTAGGTTTGGTTTCCAGGGAACGATTCTATCTGCAGTACTTGCCCTCTACTCCAACCCCAATGCACAAGTCTACACCTCAGGACTCCTCTCTAAACCCTTTTCCATTTCCAATGGAACAAGACAGGGGTGCCCCCTCTCCCCCTCCATATTCAACTTAATGATTGAACCTTTGGCTGAGTCCATAAGATCTGATCCGGCAATTACAGGCTTCCAATTCTCAAAAACACTTCCTTTCCAACCCATCAACATCCCTTCCCCAAGCACACAAAATACTAACGTCCTTTAGCGACATTTCCTACTATAAGGTCAACTGCACTAAGTCCTTGATTTTGGATCTAGGAGTCCCTCCCCAAACTCAAAAGAAATTACAACACTCTCTTCCCTTCACATGGAGTACTAAGGGAATCCCCTATCTGGGCATTACCTTAACATCCCCATTATCCAAAATTCTACCAACAAACTTTGCCCCCCTCGTTCAAAAACTACAAGCTCAAATCCAATCATTCCCTAAGGAGAGGATAGGATGGGTAGGCAGGTTGGCAGTCTTTAAGATGGTTATCCTCCCACAGATCCTATATGTCTTCTGGGTCCTTCCCGTGCACACCCCTCCATCCATTATTAAACCCCACACAAAAATGTTAACAAAATTTATCTGGAATGATAAAAAACCGAGATGTGCCCGAATAAATCTCCTCAAGCACAGAACAGCAGGAGGAATGGGGTTTGTGGACATTCTACATTACCATCAGGCAACTATCACCGACCAACTAAAACATTGGTTCCCCAAATTGGAAAATCCCCTATGGGTCGACATAGAACGGGCACTATCCAAAACCCACGACCTTCCAGCACTTCTCATGTTGGATCCGTGGAAAAAATGGGACACCACCGAGATGTCTCCTCCTATGGCTGCCTCCTTGAAAGTATGGAGGGCCGTTGGGAGGGACATCTCGGTAGACAAACCAACACCCCTTCCAGATATACCTGTCCATCTCCTCTCGGCGTGCATCCCCTTCCTCTACACCAAACCACTACTACAATGTGGAATCCTGAGTATTCAACAACTCCTATCTCATTCCAAACCTAAAACATGGCAGCAGCTCCACGAGGAGTTCCACCTCCCAGAAGAAACCAAATTTATTAGCATGCAAATCCATTACTTCCTCACTAAAAACCCATTACCTATCCTGGAAGTAAATACAGCTATATGGAAATTCTTGATCTCCAATCACCCCGAACGTAAAGGAATTTCCCTAGTGTACAACACTCTAAAAAACAAAACCGTGATCCAAAAAACTCCCTCAATCCAAAAATGGGAGAGGGATCTATGCAAAGAATACCCCCTCAAAGAATGGGGGGCAGCCTTCTTGTCCACCCCAAAAAATTCCAAATGCACTTCTCATTGGGAAATGCAGTTAAAAATCATACACAGATGGCACTATACCCCATACAGACTTTCCCTAATCTCACCCTCCCATTCCCCAAACTGCTGGCGAGAGTGTGGTAAGGTGGGTACATTAATACACATCCTATGGGAGTGCACTAGTCTCTCTAGTTTCTGGAGGAACACGTTTCGTCTTATCTCCTCGACAACTGGGATTATCACTCATCCGGAACCGGGACTGGCTCTCTTAAACCTAGGGATTGATTCCTTCCCATGCTTATACAGACCTGTGGTCACTCACATTCTCCTTGCTGCCCGTAATACCATACTCAGAAAATGGCATTCCCTTGAATCACCAAACCTTTCAGATGTTATCACACAAATAAATACAAATTATTCATTTGAAAAACTGTTAGCTATCAACTCTCTTACAAGAGACAAATTTGACCGAAACTGGTCCTCCTGGACCACAAACAACAAGGCTGTTGACATGTAATTGAAATGCTTATTCAGACGAGGTCCCCACAACCGCATTCATACTGTTTGCTACCCTAAGACTGCAATCTCCCCCTTTTTTTCTTCCCTTGGTGCCTTCCCCCCGGCATGGCACTCCGTCCCGGGGGGAGGACACCAATCCACTCCTCTCTCCCCCCCCCCCCACTACCCTACGGTTTATGGTATAATGTCTCCATCGTTCCAATGGTTCTACGTTTCTAGTGTTTAGCCTACGAAGTCTACCTAGTCTCATACAGTATATGCCAGTAGGGCTCCGCCCCCTGTCCCAGACACAGATTGATCCCATATGGGGTGCTGGGACGGTGGAGGGAGCTCTCTTCTCCTCCACAGTTCTCGCAATATTATGGCTTACTGTAGAACTACAATACAATGTTATACTTCATTGACAACAAGCACAAGACTTACTGTCAGATTTGTATGGCGATTGTACTTCTCCAATGATTGTCTACTGTTACATAATTGATTCTCCCCTCCCTTCTTTGTAACTTCCAATACTCAATAAAAATCATTGTTACAAAATAAATCAGCAGAAGCTCTGCTGACTTCCATCATGCAATCACGGGCAAGCTAAAATGTTTTTTTTTTTTAACCTTCCTTGTCCGTGATTCGGTATTCTTTGCAAAGTGAAGCTGTCTCTCATTTTCTAAGCTCTGGACAACTGCACTTTGCAAAGTGCAAAGTCTTTTTGCCTTTAGTAAATCAACCCCTAAAGGTAAATAGTCTGTTCAATTTGCAAGGGAAGTTGTACTTCGCAAAGGAATTTTCCCCAGAGCTTAGTGAATGAGCTCCATTGACTTCCATCATGTTCAAGCAAAAATGCATTTTCTTTTAATTTTTATTACACAGGATTGCTCTTTGCAAAGTGAATTTTTACCACATTCACTAAACTTTGAGGAAGACTTGCATGCAAAGTGAACATCCTAATTGCCATTAGTAAATCAGCCCTTCTGGGACAACTGCTCTTGCAAAGTGCAACTGCAGTTTGCAAAGTGCACAGTCTTTTTGCCTTTAGTAAATCTACCTCTCAGTTTATAAACTGCTATGTTTCATAGCATAAAGATGTGGGTTGAGCATTGTATCAGGAGTACATCTCAGCTACTGTGCAAAAGCATGGATCTCATAAGGTATGTACATGCTTATGAAGTCCTGCGGTTGCCTTGATTGAAATACTTTCTTTTTTAAATAGTACAAATAAGTTAACCACAGTTGTGAGTATATGAGAACATACTTGATGAGAGATTGTTTACCTGAGCTCATAGTAATTTAAATGAGTAAAACAAACATAACCTTTTTAGCCATTTCTCACAGGGGAAGCCAAATGCTGCATCTGATTATAATTGTTCTAATGAGATGTGATCCAAAATCACAGAGATTTAATAATCAACTAGAAAGAGCATTTTAACAAGCTCTAATGTCTGTCTGCAATATATGATAACGTAGGAACTATCAATGCACTGTTTCCGAATTCAAAAATTGTTTGCTTTTTTGCTAATATATTAACAGGCTAAATTTATGTCTAGCGTGTTTAAAAAGATCACAGGTTTTTGCCTAAGGACTAGCAAAGAGCATCAATGCATATTTTAAGTGCCAGGCTTAGATTTCTGAACAAGCTACTTCTGTTTTGAGAAATATAAAGACCGGTGTGAACAATGTCATCGCCACTACCGTGTTGGAAAATGTAATTCCTAACTGTGTTACATCTGTTATCAGGAATCCCTATTAACTACTGTATATCTGATTTTTGTATAAACCTGTTCATTGACAATGTGTGCATGTGAGTAAAAATAGGTTTTGAATTCAGTATTAAGGCAGCTATTCAAGTTCAATTTTGATGCTCTTGTATGTTAAATATCCGCCATTTCAGGATTATGTATGAGAAGCAAAGGCAGTGCTCTTTTTCTTGTGATCTTGCCACTAGTTAGTAGGCTATCTGCAATCTTTTTAGCTTTCTTTCTGTTTTTATATCCTAAAGTGGAAATCTGTAGAGTAGTAGAAATATCCCATCAAAATATGTGCGCTGCAGCACTCAGTTATGCATGTATCTGCACTCTTGTGGACCAACTTCTCTGTACATACGATACAACAGTCGTACGAATGCTTGTCGTACTACCAAAGTTTTCTAGTCTGCTCATACAACTTCTGTAGTATGACCATTGTATGTTCGGCTGTTCTAATCACGCGAACTAATGATCGATTTCACATACAATGGTCGTTCGTATGACGTGTTGTATACGATCGTCGTCCCGTGTGTACGAGGCTTTGGTCTCACTATTCAATAACTGTTGATACAGCAAGTGAAAGCCACCTAATGCAACTTTCTGTGATGGGGTGGCAACAATTTTGCACTGCTACTCAATTCAGAGTAGATGTGTTACTCCTATGTAGGCTGCTGGGATGAAAAAATGTGCAGTTGGAGTAACTTTCAGTTGCCATTGCCAGTTTGCAAGGCTGTATATTGTCAATCAGCAGCTGGCCACACCTAGACATTCACACTGTTTTCTAGATTCACAGCACTGTCTTTGTTGCTGCCACTCCCACTGTAAGCTGCGTATCTGGTGGTGGTGGTGGGGGGGGGGGGGTGTGAGATACATATAAGGAAGCATTTGGCCTAAGCCGGGTACACAAACTCACTTTTTATTTTTTTTTTCAGAGGGCCATTGACTGCAAGTGCTGATCAAATGCAGGTTGGATGCCGTTTTTTCAGCATGCCCGTCCGGGGTCATGAGCCTGGCTTCTGTAGAACAGACAGCTGTACACACAGTCAAAAGTCGGACCAGTTCCTGATGAACTGGCTGATTTCAGTTGATTATTGGCAGGGTGTACAAGGCTTTAGTCAGGAAAGATAAGGGAAGTTTTCTGTTTATCTTAAGGGGTTTGTGTATCACATAGTAATTTGATTTGATGGTTGTTTAGACTGTCATACAGATGCCTTTAGTTAGTATTTTAACCATATCCATACAGGACACTTACACCCCCTTCCATCCCAGACCAATTTTCAGCTTTCTGCGCTCTCACACTTTAAATGACAATTACTCAGTCATGCTACACTGTATCCAAATAGCATTTTTATATATTTTTTCTCACAAATAGAACTTTCTTTTGGTGGTATATAATCACAGCTGTTTTTTTTATTTTTTTCAATATAAGCGAAAAAGTAGTGAAAATTTTGAAAAAAAAAACAACTTTATTTTAGTTTGTATTGAAAAATTTTGCAAAAAAGTAATTTTTCTTCATAAAATTGGACCATAATCTATACTGCTACATATCTTTGGTAAAAATAACGCAAATTAGTGGATATTATTTATTCTCTGTGAAAGTTATAGCGTCTACAAGCTATGGTGCAAATCATTGAAAATTGATCACACCTGATGTACTGACCACCTATCTCATTTCTTGAGATCCTAACAAGCCAGAAAAGTACAAATACCCCCCCAATGACCCTTTTTGAAAAGTAGACATTTCAATGTATTTAGTAAGGGGCATGGTGAATTTTTTGAAGTTGTATTTTTTTCCCACAATTCTTTGCAAAATGAAGATTTTTTTTTTTTTTACACAAAATTGTTAAACAACAAGTTATTTCTCACACACAGCATATGCATACTTGCAATGACACCCCAAAATACATTCTGCTACTCCTCATGAGTATGGTGATACCCCGTGTGTGAGACTTTTACACAGCCTGGCCACATACAAAGGCCTAACATTGAAGTAGCACCTTCAGGTGTTCTATGAGCATAAATTACACATCTCATTTCTCAGCAACCTATTACATTTTGAAGGCCCTGGAGCACCAGGACAATGGAATTGCCCACAAAATGACCCCATTTTGGAAAGCAACCACCCTAACATATAATCTATGAGGCATAATGAGTCTTTTGAATGGTTCATTTTTTTCCAGAAGTTGTTGGAATATGTGGGGAAAAAAATGAAAATGAATTTTTAACACAAAGTTGACCATTTATAAGATATTTCCAACACACAGCATGTACATAACAAAAATGACACCCCAAAATACATTCTGATACTCCTCCTGAGTATGGCGATACCATGTGTGTGAGACTTTTACACAGCCTGGCCACATACACGGCCCAACATTGAAGTAGCACCTTTAGGCGTTCTACGAGCATAAATTACACATCTCATTGCTCAACCACCTATTACATTTTTGAAGGCCCTGGAGCAACAGGACAATGGAATTTCCCACAAAATGACACCATTTTGGAAAGCAAACACCCCAACGTATAATCTATAAGGCATAATGAGTCTTTTGAACATGTCATTTTTTTCCAGAAGTTTTTAGAAAATGTGAAAAAAATTAATCTGATTTTTTTTTTTTTTTTTTACACAAAGCTGTCCATTTATAAGATATTTCCAACACATAGCATGTACATAGCAAAAATGACACCCAAAAACACATTCTGCTACTCCTCCTGAGTATGACAATACCACATGTGTGAGACTTTGACACAGCGTGGCCACATACAGAGGCCCAACTTTGAAGTAGCACCTTTTGGCGTTCTAAGAGCATAAATTACACATCTCATTTCTCAACCACCTATTACACTTTTGAAGGCCCTGGAGCACCTGGACAATGGAATTGCCCACAAAATTACCCCATTTTGGAAAGCAAACACCCTAACGTATATTCTATGAGGCATTATGAGTCTTTTTTACGGTTAAGTCTTTGAAAAACGTGGAAAGAAGATAAAAACTCTTTTATTTTTACACAAAGTGGTCAATGTATAAGTAGAATTGAGCGAATCCGGACTGTAAAGTTCGGGTCCGTACCGGACTTTGGGGTGTCTGTGCCCCGAACCCAAACACGGACATTTGAAAAAAAGTTTGGGTTCGGGTTCAGTATTCGGGTATTTTGCACGCCTTTTCTATAGCTGCAGGGCCACCAATCAACAAGCGTTTTACTCGTTTGCCCTTAGAAGCCATCACAGCCATGCCTGCTAATAGCATGGCTGTGATTGGCCAGTGCATCATGTGACCCAGACTATTTTTGGAGCCTGTTGAATAGCTGCAGAGCAGCCAATCAACAAGCGTTTCACTCGTTTGCCCTTAGGAGCCATCACAGCCATGCCTATTAATGGCATGGCTGTGATAGGCTAGTGCATCATGTGACCCAGCCTCTATATGAGCTGGAGTCACATATGCCGCCTGTCACATTGTCTCAAGCTAGTGTAGGGAGAGCATGCTGCCGGTGCTGTGAGGGACAGATTACCAATATAATATGATCTCATCCTGCATTACTGACAGATTCCTGGCGGTGCTGTGAGGGGAAAGCTTAGTGTTCTAAAACGATCTGATACTGGACTAGGTACAGTTAACTAGTGCTGTGAGGGACAGATTACCGATCTAACATCATCTCAACCTGTATTGCAGAAAGGTTCCTGGCGGTGCTGTGAGGGGAAAGCTTAGCCTTCTAAAACCATCTGATACTGGATTAGGTACAGTTTACTGGTGCTGTGAGGGACATATTATTGTTCTAAAATCATCTCCTAGTGCTATAGGGAGAGGTTCCTGCTGGTGCTGTAAGGGACAGATTATTGTTTTAAAATCATCTCCTAGTGCTATAGGGAGAGGTTCCTGATGGTGCTGTGAGGGACAGATTATTGTTCCAAAATCATCACATACTACTAGAGGGAGAGGTTCCTGCGGGTGCTTTGAGGGACAGATTATTGTTCTAAAATCATCTCCTAGTGCTATAGGGAGAGGTTCCTGCTGGTGCTGTGAGGGACAGGTTAATGTTCTAAAATCCTCTCCTAGTGCTATAGGGAGTGGTTCCTGCTGGTGCTTTGAGGGACAGATTATTGTTCTAAAATCATCACATACTGCTAGAGGGAGAGGTTCCTGCTGGTGCATTGAGGGACAGATTATTGTTCTAAAATCATCACATACTGCTAGAGGGAGAGGTTTCTGCTGCTCCTGTGAGGGACAGATTATTGTTCTAAAATCATCACATACTGCTAGAGGGAGAGGTTCCTGCTGGTGCTGTGAGGGACAGATTATTGCTCTAAAATCATTTCCTACTGCGATAGGGAGAGTTTCCTGCTGGTGCTGTGAGGGACAGATTATTGTTCTAAAATCATCACATACTGATAGAGGGATAGGTTCCTGCTGCTCCTGTGAGGGACAGATTATTGTTCTAAAATCATCACATGGGAGATCGTCATACACTACTA
>BLSH010491076.1:610253-625506 GCA_018402905.1 Glandirana rugosa | reverse complement strand
GTGTCCTCGTCGTCCTTGGAGAGGGAGATCGTCATACTCCTGCTGCTCCTGTGAGGGACAGATTATTGTTCTAAAATCATCACATACTGCTAGAGGGAGAGGTTCCTGCTGCTCCTGTGAGGGACAGATTATTGTTCCAAAATCATCAGATACTGCTAGAGGTAAAGGTTCCTGCTGGTGCTGTGAGGGACAGATTATTGTTCTAAAATTATCTCCTAGTGCTATAGGGAGGGGTTCCTGCTGGTGCTGTGAGGGACAGATTATTGTTCTAAAATCATCTACTAGTGCTATAGGGAGAGGTTCCTGCTGGTGCTGTGAGGGACAGATTATTGTTCCAAAATCATCACATACTGCTAGAGGGAGAGGTTCCTGCGGGTGCTGTGAGTGACAGATTATTGTTCTAAAATCATCACATACTGCTAGAGGGAGAGGTTCCTGCTGGTGCTGTGAGGGACAGATTATTGTTCTAAAATCATCTCCTAGTGCTATAGGGAGAGGTCCCTGCGGGTGCTGTGAGGGACAGATTATTGTTCTAAAATCATCTCCTAGTGCTATAGGGAGAGGTTCCTGCTGGTTCAATGAGGGACAGATTATTGTTCTAAAATCATCTCATCATAGTGCTACAGGGAGAGGTTCCTGCTGCTCCTGTGAGGGACAGATTCTTGTTCTAAAATCATTTCATCATAGTGCAACAGGGAGAGGTTCCTGCTGGTGCTGTGAAGGAAAGATTATTGTTCTAAAATCATATCATACTGGCGTAGGGAGAGGTTCCTGCTGCTGGTGTATACGTTGCTGTTTTCCAAAAAAAAAAGAATTTATTATTCTTTTTTTTGTATTAATAAATAGTGCTACATAGTACATTTGGGGCCAGAATGAGGAGATCATCAAATAAGGGACGTGGTCGTGGTGCTGCTGGTACTGCTGGTGTTGGTGGTGTTGGTGAAGTTCCTTTTGCAAGGAGAGGACGTGGTCGATTTGTGCCAGCTACACTCACAAGTGAAACACCTTCTTCAGGTGCGAGTAGCCGACAGAACCTTCAACGTTATATGGTAGGCCCGAATGCCGCTCAAAGAATGGTGAGGCCAGAACAAGTACAGGCGATAGTAGATTGGGTGGCTGACAATGCCTCCAGTTCCTTCACATTGTCTCCCCCCTGGTCCCTTGATGAAAGCTCAGAGTTGGCACCTGAACCCCATGGCCATCTGTCTTTCACCTCAGCCCCTTGTAAATCAGCCAAGCTGTCTGAGCCCCAAGTCATGCAACAGTCTCTTATGCTTTTTGATGACTCTCCTGGTGTGCTTTCCGTGGGCTATCCACATAGCCCTGCCCCAGAAGTGGAAGACATTGAGTGCACCGATGCCCAACCACTTCTGTTGCAGGATGAGGACATGGAAACACCAGCACAGCACGACTCTGATGATGACAAAACACAGGTGTCAACTGCTGCAGCTTGACTCAGTGTGCAGACTGACAAGGAGGGCAGTGGTGAAGGGTGGGTGGAAGATGATGTGGAGGAGAATGATGAATTCCTAGACCTCACATGAAATGAGGGTCATGCAGCTCCAGCATAGCAAAAGAGGAAGCAGGTTGCAAAAGCGGAGCAAGCATCCCCTAGACAGTACGCCTGCTACTACCCACCGCACCCAGGGACCTAGCACACCAAAGGCAGCTCAATGGCGTTCCCCGGCATGGCAGTTCTTCAGACAATGTGCTGACTACAAGACACGAGTGGTTTGCACGCTGTGCAATGAGAGCCTGACGTGAGGCATAAATGTTCTAAACCTGAGCACAACCTGCATGACCAGGCATCTAAATTCAAAGCACTTGCTGCAGTGGAATAAGTACCTCAAAATCCAAGAAAGGTCCCGGCCTCCTCCTGCTTCCCCTTCTGCTGCTGCCTCGGCCTCTTCCTTCACCTCTACAGTGCCAGTGTCAACTGCCACCCAGCAAACAGACCATGTGACAGCAACGCCACCTTGTCCGCCACCGTCCCCAAGCATTTCCACAAGGTCCCATGGAAGCTTACAGATCTTCATCTCCCAAACACTGGAGAGAAAGAGGAAGTACCCCCCTGCCCACCCGCGATCCCTAGCCCTGAATGCCAGCATTTCAAAATTTCTGGCCTTTGAAATGCTGTCATTGCGTCTGGTGGACACGGACAGTTTTAAAAACCTGATGGCGGTGGCTGTCCCACAGTACGCGGCACCCAGCCGCCACTACTTTTCCAGGCGAGCCATCCCTTCCATGCCCAAACAAGTCGGGGACGAGATCAAGTGTGCACTGCGCAACGCAATCTGTGGCAAGGTTCACATAACCACTGATATGTGGACCAGTAAGCACGGGCCCCGCTATATCTTGCTAACTGCACACTGGGCAAATGTATTGGCGGGTGGTCCTGAGGTGGCTAGCCGTTTGGCACATGTCCTTCCGGCACCAAGGATTGCAGGGCATTTCTCTTTGGCTCCTGTTGCCTCCTCCTCCTACTGCACTTCCTCCTCCTCCTCTACCACCTCCTCATCCACTCAGCGTAACACCTTCACCACTAACTTCAGCACATCCAGGGGGAAACGACAGCAGGCTGTTTTAAAACTGATATGTTTTGGGGATAAACCCCACACAGCGCAACAGCTGTGGACAGGTATTGAATAACAGACCGATGAGTGGTTGTTGCCACTGAGCCTCAAGCCCAGCCTGGTGGTGTGCAATAATGGGCAAAATCTCATAGCAGCTTTGGGCCTAGCCGATTTGAAGCACATCCCTTTCCCTGGCGCATGTGCTGAATTTGGTGGTGCAGAAATTTCTAAAAAAAGTACCCGGATATGTCAGAGCTTCTTCAGAAAGTGTGGGTTGTCTGTGCTCTCTTTTGATGTTCTCACCCTGCTGCTGTTCGCCTGTCTGCAGCGGAACTTCGGCCTTCCCACTCACCGCCTCCTATGCGACGTGCCCACAAATTGGAACTCCACCTTGCACATGCTGGAGAGACTGTGCGAGCAGCAGCAGGCAATAGTGGAGTTTCAGCTGCAGCATGCACTGGTCAGTCGCTCTGCAGAACAGCACTTCATCACCAATGAGTGGGCCTCCATGCAAGACCTGTGTACCATATTGCGGTGTTTCGAGTACTCCACCAACATGGCCAGTGCCGATGACGCTGTTCTCAGCGTTACTATCCCACTTCTATGTCTCCTTGAAAAAACACTTTGGGCGATGATGGAAGAGGATGTGGCACAGGAGGAAGAGGAGGAGGAAGAGGGGTCATTTCCACGGTTATCAGGCCAGTCATTCACAAGTGGCTCGGAGGGTGGGTTCCTGCACCAGCATAGGCCAGGTAAAAAATGTTCAAGCCAGGGCACAGTTCTGGAGGATGAGGAGAACAGAGAAGATGATGATGAGGAGGAGGAACCATGTTCACAGCAGGGTGGCACCCAACACAGCTCATGGACATCACTGGAGCGTGGCTGGGGGATACGGAGGACACAGATGATACACCTCCCACAGAGGACAGCTTGTCTTTGCCTCTGGGCAGCCTGGCACACATGAGCGACTACATGCTGCAGTGCCTGCTCAACGACAGCAGAGTTGCCTACATTGTAACTTGTGATGATTACTGGGGGGCCACCCGGCTGGATCCCCGTTACAAGGTCAACGCGCCGCCCTTAATTCCCTCACTGGAGTGTGTTCGGAAGATGTGCGACTACGAGCGCACGCTGGTAGACGCGCTGCTGAGGGCATTCCCAAATGACACCGGGGGCTCAGTAGAAGCACAAGGCGAAGACGGAGGAGGAGGAAGAGGTCGCCAACACAGCTGTGGCACCGCCAGCACCTCAGAAGGCAGGGTTAGCATGGCCGAAATGTGGAAAAGCTTTGTCAGCAACACGCCACAACAAACAGCACCACCAGCTGATAGGCAACGTCTTAGCAGGAGGCAGAATTTCAGCATCATGGCGGAACAGTATGTACGCACACGCCTATACGTACTGACTGATGGGTCTGCCCCATTCAACTTCTGGGTCTCCAAATTGGGCACATGGCCTGAGCTTGCCCTTTATGCCTTGGAGGTGCTGGCCTGCCCTGCAGCCAGTGAATTGTCTAAACGTGTGTTTAGCATGGCAGGGGGCGTTATCACAGACAAGCGCAGCCGCCGGTGCACAGCCAACGCAGACAAGTTAATGTTTATTAAAATGAACCAGGCATGGATCCCACAAGACTTGTGTGTACTTTGTGCAGAATAGACATTTAGACCCGCCTCACACAGCCATTGGTATACTTGTTTTTTTTAATATGTCCCAATAATTGGGGGGCTACCCCAATTAGAACAAAAAAACAAACAAACAAAAAACAGTGCTGGCTACCTCCTCCTCCACCGCCACTTCCACCTACACTGCCACGGTCACGGCCTAGTCAACCTCCAGGCTCCTACTCCACATCCACCTCCTCCTCTCATTTTTATTTTTTTATGTGATTTTAAGTTATTTCCCTATCCACATTTGTTTGCAGGGCACTTGTCCTACTCTTATCCCCATTTTGCTTCCTTTTGCAGCCCTCTAGCCCTTTCCAGGACTTTTTTACAGCCATTTTTGTGCCCAAAAGTTCGGGTCACCATTGACTTCAATGGGGTTTGGGGTCCGGGGTCAAGTTCAGGTCAAGTTCGGTACCGAACCAAAACTTTTCCGCAAAGTTTGGCCAGACGAACCCGAACATCCAGGTGTCCGCTGAACTCTATTTATAAGATATTTCTAAAACATAGCATGTACTTTACAAAAATTACACCCCAACATACATTCTGCTGTTCGTCCCGAGTGTGGCGATACCACATGTGTGAGTCTTTTACACAGCCTGGCCACAAAGAGAGGTCCAACATGCAGGGAGCACCATCATGCGTTCTAGGAGCATAAATTACACATAAAATATCCTAATGACCTATTACACTTTTGAAGGTCCTGGAGCACCAGGACAATGGAATTACCCACAAAATGGCCCTGTTTTGAAAAGCAAACACCCCAATGTATATTCCATGAGGCATTATGAGTCTTTTGTACGGTTCATTTTTTTCCACAAGTCTTCGGAATACGTCGAAAGAAAATGAAAACTTATTTTTTTTTACATAAAGTTGTCAATTTATATCATATTTCTAACAGATAGCATGTATATAGCAAAAATGACCCCCCAAAATAGATTTTGCTACTCGTCCCGAGTATGGCGATATCACATGTGTGAGACTTTTACACAGCCCGGCCACATAAAGAGGTCCAGCATTGAAGTCTTACCTTCTGGCATTCTAGGAGCATAAATTACACATCTAATTTCATTCCTACCTATCACACTTTTGAAGGTCCTGAAGCACCAGGACAGTGGAATTACTCACAAAATTACCCCATTTTGGAAAGCAAACACTCCAATGTATATTTTATGAGGCATGGGCTGCAGATATGTACTTGGGTACTCTTATAGGCTGCAGATAGGTACTTGGGTACTCTGATGGATTAGTAAAAGGTACTAGGGTACTCTGATGGGCTGGTAAAAGGTACTCGGGTACTCTGATGGGCTGGTGACAGGTACTCGGGTACTCAGATGGGCTGGTGACAGGTACTTGGGTACTCAGATGGGCTAATGACAGGCACTTGGGTACTCAGATGGGCTAGTGACAGGTACTAGGGTACGCAGATGGGCTAGTGAAAGGTACTCCGGTACTCAGATGGGCTAGTAACAGGTACTAGGGTACTCAGATGGGCTAGTGACAGGTACTGAGATGGACTGGTGACCGGTACTCGGGTACTCTGATGAGCTGGTGACAGGTACTCGGGTACTCAGAAAGGTTGGTGACAGGTACTCGGATACTCTGATGGGTTGGTGACATGTGCTCAGGTATTCTGATGGGCTGGTGACAGGTACTCCAATGGGCTGGTGACAGGTACTCGGGTACTCAGATTGGCTAGTGACAGGTACTTGCATACTCAGATGGGCTAGTGACAGCTACTAGGGTACTCAGATGGGCTAGTGACAGGTACTACGGTACTCTGATGGACTGGTGACAGGTACTCTGGTACTCTGATGGGCTGGTGACAGGTACTCGGGTACTCTGATGGGCTGGTGACAGGTACTCGGGTACTCTGATGGGCTAGTAACATGTACTCGGGTACTCTGATGGGTTGGTGACAGGTGCTTGGGTACTCTGATGGATTGGTGACAGGTACTCGGGTACTTAGATGGGTTGGTGACAGGTACTCGGGTTCTCTAATGGGCTGGTGACAGGTACTTGAGTACTCTAATGGGCTGGTGACAAGTACTCAGGTACTCTCACGGGCTGATGACAGGTACTCAGGTAATCAGATGGGTTGATGACAGGTACTCGGGAAGAGGAGAACCCGGTAACAACTCGTTACCGCCGATTCTTGTCATTCTGTGACCGGCTGTGATTGGACACAGCCGGTTACGTGGTAAAAAGCCAATATGATTGGCTCTTTACCGTAATCGGGGTTGGGCTTTGTACGAGGGACAAGCCCGAACCCTGATCGCGCGCACGAGCGGCATGCTCGCCTCTGTTTGTTTTGGTCGGAAGTGACCGGCCGGGATAGGACACAGCCCGTCACGTGGTAAAGAGCCAATTTTATTGGCTCTTTACCCCGATCATGGAAGGCCAGAGTCCCGAGGGGATATGATGTCCACCCTGGATGGGGAGTGTACCTTGCCGGCGTATTATTACTATACGCCGGTAAGGAAGGGGTTAAAACATATATTTTTGGATGGATATTGGATATCTTATATATTCGGTCAAAGCCAAATGTCTAAATTTGTCTTAAAGTGCAATTAAAGACAAAACTTTTTTCTCTCATTTTGGATAGAAGAAGGGAGGGTTATACCACCATCCGTTTTTTTTTCCATCTGTGTCCCATTGGGATTGTGTCCCATTGTGATTGGACACATCTGGTTACGTGGTAAAAAGCCAATATGATTGGCTCTTTACCGTGATCGGGGTTGGGCTTTGTCCGAGGGAAAGCCCGAACCCCGATCAACGCGCTGCATGCCCCCGGTGGCGCGCACGAGAGGCGTGCTCGCCGCTGTTTGTTTTGGTCGGAAGTGACCTGCTGTGATAGGACACAGCCAGTCACGTGTTAAAGAGCCAATTTTATTGGCTCTTTACCCCGATCATGGAAGGCCAGAGTCCCGAGGGGATATGATGTCCACCATGGATAGGGAGTGCACCTTGCCGGCGTATTATTGCTATACGCTGGTAAGGAAGGGGTTAAAACATATATTTTTGGATGGATATTGGATATCTTATATATTCAGTCAAAGCCAAATGTCTAAATTTTTCTTAAAGTGCAACTAAAGACAAAACTTTTTTCTCTCATTTTGGATAGAGGAAGGGAGGGTTATACCACCATCCATTTTTTTTCTATCTGTGTCCCATTGGGAAAATTTCTCTTCATTTCCTGTCCCATAGTGAAAACAGGAAGTGAGAGTAAATCCCTGCAAAGTGTGGGAATCCCAGTGTGTCTCCGGGGTCAACAGAACTATTGTCCCCATTAGAAATGTTTCACTTTCACATGATAATGGTAAACAGGACTGTTACAGTGCCCAGTTTACCCCTCCACTCCCCCCGTGCCTCCCACTGTCCCATATTGCTTACGTGCAGGGAGATTTGCAGCCAACGCCTGGCCCTTGGCACAAAGCTCCCACCACCCCACACCTTCTGTGTGTGAGGTGCCAGGCTACCAGATCCCACCCGAAATGTCTACTTTTTCTATGCTCATAGGCACTTTCTCTAATTTCTACTTTCTCTATACTCTAGAAGTCCTAATAGCCCATATTACTGCTACCACTAGGCAATGGCATGGTACATTGCACACTGTGCTGCTTGGTCATCAAGCAAGACATGCAGTGTCTGTGAAAGGTGGATATACAAACAAGCTTTAGATAAGAGGCAAGAGGACAGCCATGTGGTAGTGAAGCTGCCAGTGGATCCCAGGGCTAGCCCAGCACCAGTATGAGATTCTTATATAACTACCCCTAGTCAAATTCACATATATTTATTTATAAAAGCAATGTGCATTATACTACAGGGTGGGCCATTTTATATGGATACACCTTAATAAAATGGGAATGGTTGGTGATATTAACTTCCTGTTTTTGGCACATTAGTATATGTGTGGGGGGAAACTTTTCAAGATGGGTGTTGACCATGGCGGCCATTTTGAAGTCAGCCATTTTGAATCCAACTTTTGTTTTTTCAATAGGAAGAGGGTCATGTGACACATCAAACTTATTGGGAATTTCACAAGAAAAACAACGGTGTTCTTGGTTTTAACGTAACTTTATTCTTTCATGAGTTATTTACAAGTTTTTGACCACTTATAAAATGTGTTCAATGTGCTGCCCATTGTGTTAGATTGTCAATGCAACCCTCTTCTCCCACTCTTCACACACTGATAGCAACACCGCAGGAGAAATGCTAGCACAGGCTTCCAGTATCCGTAGTTTCAGGTGCTGCACATCTCGTATCTTCACATTATAGACAATTGCCTTCAGATGACCCCAAAGATAAAAGTCTAAGGGGGTCAGATCGGGAGACCTTGGGGGCCATTCAACTGGCCCACGACGACCAATCCAGCTGAATGGCCCCCAAGGTTTCCCAATCTGACCCCCTTAGACTTTTATCTTTGGGGTCATCTGAAGGCAATTGTCTATGCTGTGAAGATACGAGATGTGCAGCACCTGAAACGTCGGATACTGGAAGCCTGTGCTAGCATTTCTCCTGCGGTGTTGCTATCAGTGTGTGAAGAGTGGGAGAAGAGGGTTGCATTGACAATCCAACACAATGGGCAGCACATTGAACACATTTTATAAGTTGTCAGAAACTTGTAAATAACTCATGAAAGAATGAAGTTATGTTAAAACCAAGCACACAATTGTTTTTCTTGTGAAATTCCCAATAAGTTTGATGTGTCACATGACCCTCTTCCTATTGAAAAAACAAACGTTGTATTAAAAATGGCGGACTTCAAAATGGCCACCATGGTCACCACCCATCTTGAAAAGTTTCCCCCTCAAATATACTAATGTGCCACAAACAGGAAGTTAATATCACCAACCATTCCCATTTTATTAAGGTGTATCCATATAAATGGCCCACCCTGTATTATAATATGCGGCTTGTATATTCAATGACAGATTTTTGTACTGCTTGCTGTTTAAAAAGTAGTATTGGAATTTCTTTAAATTAAATTATATCTAAAAATGCTTATCAATATACCAGTGCTAAACCTTATTAATAAGTACTATACACAGTGACACATACTTCCCCCTTGTGTTACCACGTCAATAATTATATGTGAAATCAAGTGATTTTCAGTGCAAAATAATACACTCAGTGAATATATCTAAACTGCATAATACTATATAATATAATGCTCCCACATTCAGATGCATAAACTCATATATCTGCATAATGTTCAAAGTCCTCCAAAATGTGATCAACTCCAAATTCTATACACCGCTTCTCCCATAGTGAACCACCTCTGACCAGATGAAAATAACCCCTTGTTACTAAGAAAATTATATAACGCTAGATTTAATATCCTTTTTTTTATATAAATGAAAAAAGACCACAAATTTTGAAAGATTGTGAACATTTTGAACCCCCCAATATATAGCATATCCAATGAAAAAATCGAATTTCTTCATAAATGCAGGCCAAAATGTATACTGCTACATGTCTTTGGTTAAAAAAAATCCCAATAAGTGTATATTACTTGGCTTGTTAAAAGTTATAGCATCTACAAACTATATCTATAGGAATTTACACAGCTATGACACTTTACTAGTAATGGATCCGATCAGCGGCTTACAGTGGGACTGTGATAGTATGGTGGGCAATCTGTGGGCAATAGCGACACTAATACCATGATCAGTGCTAATACTGTACACTGTCACTGTACTAAGGAAACTTGCTGGTAAGGGGATAGAGTTAACTGTGTGCCTAACAATGTTGTAACATACCTGGCTCAGGAGCCTGGAGCATTGGAGTAGGCCTCTCTTACAGCTCTGGCTCAGGAGCCCTAGTACCAGACAGGGAACACGGAAAGCCAGAGTGGCATGCATGCCTGGTAAGTTTCTCACCGACAGATGCTGATGTGCATCATGATACAAATGGCTAACTTGAGCACACTGGCAGAAGGACTGGAACCATCATTAGGCATGGATCAGTTGGTTCAGGTACAGGATGAAAAACCAAAGGCAGGGTCAGGCAGTCCAGGTCCAGGCTTAAATAGCCCACCTGGCACCAATGAGTACCCATTTGTACACGCACACCTATAAATTGGCCACGGGGCACATGTATGTGTTTTTCTTAACAAATGTGTATTGTGTGTAATTCATTCTGCTTTTACTTTACAATCTGTCTTTTTTCCCCCTGATTTTCAGGGAGAAGAAACAGCCTGATTGCTCTTCACAATACACAGAGTTGGACACAGCTGATCAGCTGACTTCAGGCAAAATCACGTGCGTTCAAAACCTAAAAGCAAGCCAGCAAGGTACAGGTATATTGTCTGGCCTGCCTGCGCCACACACCCACAGTAAATCTATTGAAGGCAGGTGGCAAGCAGTTAAGAAAGAGAGCCAGTAAACAAAACGCACTGCTTCTGGGTTTTGGGCCCATCGTTTAACACCACATTAACCTCGACACATTTCATCACAAGGACTTACTCAGCAAGTAGCAAGGAGCTTATTCTCTAAATGTATTATTTTGCTCTAAGAATTGCAAGATTTCAATTATAATGACTGAAGTGGTAATACAAAGGGGAAGTATGTGTCACTGTGTATAGTATTTATTTTAGCGCTGGCATATACTGTAGGTAGTTTTTTCTTCTTTTTTATCAAGGGAGATAGGATTTGCTCCAGCTGCTTAGGGTTTCATTTATCATTATAAGTGCAGGCTCCTTTTTAAAAAAAATAAACTATAACTAAACCTAAAATATGTAATATATTGATTAGTCTTTAGATGTAGGGGGTGCACTTGTTTTCTTTTTTTACAATAAGTGCATTTTCTGCAAATACAGAAAAATATCTGTTTGTCCTAATAATAACCCAGTGTTCCTGTAAGTTCCTCTGCACTGAACTAAAAGCTCTATAAACTTTACCAGCTCTCTTAGCAGAATGACATAACATCTCTCCCCTATGTAAAGGAGGCAGAAATATGTGTGTGGTCTAAATCAGCAAAGCAGCCTAGGGTGACAATGCTCTTCCTTCATAGATACAGTACAGTGAGTAAGCATTGTCACTCATGGACAGGAAATGTGTTAAGAACAGGATGACCAGGTGAAGATAAAAGTTAAAAAAAAATTTTAAAAATAAAATAAATGCAGTCACCACATCTGAGGACGAGTAAACTGCATTATATTATTTTTTTTATTTTGGGTTTAGATACTCTTTAATATTTTAATATCTGAAAAAGTGTTTCCTTATGAGACCTAAAAATGCAAAGCAGGGATAGAATATATACAATATGTGAACACCATTTAATTCAGTAACAAAGCAAGGAAATAGAGTGCTGAAGAGAAGTATGGGAGGACGTTGTTACAGCAGTGAAATCAGTTTCCACTCAAGGTTTGCCATTTAGAAGTTTCAATAAGAAATTTGGCTCCCTTACAAATAGCAATTATATTATGATGTTAGAAGCAATTGCAGGTTATGATCCTTTTTTGAAAGAGCACATTAGGAAATAGGGACACACTGTTCCAGAACAACATCCTATGTATTAAAAACAATGTGTTATGAGTTGACTGATAACCTATTGCCAATGTTCCTGTATGTAATAATAAGAATTCTAAAAGCTTAATATTTCTCCATAATGGTTGATGCAACACCTGGATCTGGTCATATGGACCAATTGTCATTCATAATTCTATATGTGAAAAAAAGATCAGCAAGAAGTAATATTGAGCTTGTTCAGTACAAGGAGGTCAGGAAGAAGTGATGCATACTTGTTTAGGAAAGAGATCATTGGAGCTTTGGATATTACTGGCTAATATTCCTTCCTTTTTATAGGCATTTAACACCTGAAGGTCAGACTAAACTAACACAAATATAAGCTACAGTATAAACCTAATGGGCAAGGTAATTATTAAAGAAGGCTTTATCCATCCAGCATATATTAAACTGCTTTAGTTAAATTGCTACATAATGCCCCCTTTTTATGCTCCTATTTCCATAGATATAATGTATGTTCATATGTTCAGGTAATTCTGCTTGATCTTCCATATATGCTCAGTGACATGATGATATTTCTATGTTTTTCTACTGAATGGCAGTAATGTAATGCTTGATACTTATATATGTTTTTTCTACAATTAGTCAATATATAAAGTACTCCACCAATGAACTCCTAATGAAGACGTTTCTGTCCAAGAAACACGTTGAGTGTGTGGAGGAGCTAATTAGCAGATATATTTCTGAGCTCAATATTGAACAGAATTATGCATGATCTGTTTTGAATACCAAACCCAGATATTTGGGGAAAGATCAACATATGGTTGATGTATTCTCTCTTTTTTTTTTTTTTTAATGTTTGTCTATTTAATGAGTGGAATTTTGTAATAAAATTGTAATTTTTTAATCATATTGCAGTACTACCTTTAAAATCCCGCCAGAGATAAAGGTTCAAGGTTCAAACCCCATGTCGTTTTTTTTTTTGGGGGTATACTTTGGATTAGATAGTAGATGAGTATCTCCGAAAATAGAATGTTTGAGATTAACCCAAGGACATAATACCGACTTTGTAACATATTCAAGAAATTGGATATGTATATGGCAGATTTGAAGCCAAAGCCAAAGAAATGTCTGTGTTGGAGGAGTGTGAAACAAGCATGAAAAGATGGAAAATAATAAACTTGTATTTTGTTTGTGCCAGTAGTCATAGACGACAAATCAAACTGACTTCCAACGACCAATCTAAAGTCAGTGCATCTTTGAGGATATGATATAGATATGATATAGATTCATGCCATACTTAAAAAGAAAGCGGAGGCATACCATAAATTAAGAGAGAATTGCAGCTTCCTTGAAAAAATTAGAAGTTTTGACAGTGATGGTGTAATTACCCTTGCTGAAAATGTGTGTGAATTTTGTGCCCACAATCTTCTGAGTGAGTGTCAGCACCTGGAACGATGAATGTTACCATTCCTCCTGTCCTCCAAACTAATGATACAGTCACTATACATAGTCTACCCTAATATATGTTGTTTTAACCATTTGAGTACCAGTATGTAATACCACTTCATTGCTGGGCCATTTTACAGTTTCCAGTGCTGTGATAGTTGGACTGACAATTATTCGCTCATGCAGCAATGTACCTTGTACTTTTTTTTCTAACAATGGTGCTTTATTTTTGGGGTACTTCAGTTTTATTTTTTACTATACAAAGGAATTAGTTTTTTTTCAAACCCCTTTCCCTCACCGCACTTATGTTTCAGCCGGCTGAGCGGCATGCCCAAGACGGTGCCGCGGCCGCATCTTCTGCAAGGCAGCCCACGACTCTCCTATTCCCACAGATCCCCACAGAAGCTCCCCAGCTGAGAGAGACAGAGGATCCCTCACACATTGGATCCACTTCTCCAGCAAGTAGGAAGCCCTGCTAAAGCACGCATGAGACTGGATTCTCCAGTAACAGACCTGCTTGAGGTGAGCCATCCATCCAACCCTCAAGGCACACATACTGCACAGCCAGATCCTATCATTTCCTACCCTACAGCAGGGCAACCTGTTATAGATACCACATTGAATGAATATCTAAATACTGCAGCGCATCATTCAACCGAGTGAAGAGAAAAGAGAGACCGTTCACACTGTTAAAATATAAGGATAGCAACTGAAGTGCAGCCCATCACCACTGTCACCACGGCACTTGGCTCCTTACCGGAACACACCGACCTTCTGTTACGGAAGGTCAGTGTAAGCCTTTGTATACTCCAGTTATGACAATCTCTGCAAAACACTCAAATCCTCTCTTAGGAACTGCTCCACTACGTCCCAGTATAGACTCATAGACTCGATCACGTGTGCAGAGAAGCGCAATCATAAAATAAAACATAGAGAGCGCATAGTGCAGACAGTCATGGCAAACATTTATTTAGGATAAAAAAGATCCACTCACATTCCAATAGATAATATCAGCGCACAAGGTAAAGAGTTCCGGCGTCCAACTTCAAAGATGGCGCCCGCTCATCAGCTTCCTGGTCACATGTGCCGAACGTCGCTTGGCTCCACTCAACGCATTTCGTCATTAACGTGACGTCGTCAGGGGTGTGGTCACCAAGCGGCATCAGCGTTTATATAACCAGGCCAAAAAGGAAATGATTTGCGTTTCAAGGAGACCGGTAGTCACACCAGCCGCACCGGAAATCGCCTATTAACATGACCAGAGAGCTTATTGGAGAAATAATTAAACATACCTCCAACCCTGCAATAAACAGGGGGAAGAGAAAGTCCAACTGAACTTGGCCATAATAATGCAGTTAGCCCGCTCAATTATGAAAATACTACTATGCATATTCCTGAGCTTATTATAGAAAAAATGTGACGTAAAATAGATACGGCAACATGGACCTAGGAAGTGAAAGAGCAGCGCCATCTAATGGTTAAAGGCCAAAATCTCCTACAAACACATAACTATACATGTATATATATAAAAATGAAAAATAAAAATAAAACATACACCTCTGCCAATCCCATATATGGACAGACAAATATATGCAGAATACATATATAAAATTATTTTCTACACATTTATATTTTAAAATGCAAAAAGAAAACATTACATTTTAAAAACATTTAAAAAACACTATCCTACGATTAAGCATTGTTTATAAAAGCGTTTACGTCCCATTCAATGTTGAGCCCATGAGGGGCATAGGAACGTAAGGTATATATCCAGAAGGTTTCCCTCCTGGATATCTCCCTCCTGATGTTATTGCCCCTCCATGTTGGTACATAGTGATCAATGGCTAATATTTTAGTACCTGAAGGGTTTCTCCCATGATGGATATCGTAGTGTTTTGAAACACTATGGTTAGGGAAACCCTTCCGGATGTACGTACGTATTGTACGTCCAACATAGTATAAACCACAAGGGTAAATTAATAAATAAACAACATTGTTTGTATTGCAGGAAATAAAAGACTTAATCTGATAGGTTAGATTAAAGATCTTCCCATATACAATGCGCAGAAGTATATATATATATATATATATATATTTGTTA
>BLSH010491076.1:586216-601905 GCA_018402905.1 Glandirana rugosa | reverse complement strand
TTATTCGACATTTATCGTCTGTCGTCACACACATTAGATCGTCTCATATTGGTACTCGGTCATCGTTATACACAAAAGGTAAAATTTAGAAGAGCAAATTTTATGGGGATGATTTAAAATGGAAAACACATATTGCTACTGGCTCATGGTTATACTCTGCTAGATTACACACACTGCTGTCTGCTATTTACAGCTTATTCATAAACTGTGGGATTCAGAGAGAGCTTTGAATTCCCAGATGGGAGAACAACAGTTGATTGTCTTAATTGATTGATTGTCCTGATATTAATGAAAACCAGGTTCAGTTTTACTATGGCCCCTATGACTAAATCACATTCAGTCTTCTGTACACCTAGGGATGGTGGACACATTGACCGTGTTTCTGTACTCTGCCCTGGCCAAGCCACAAATGCAAGGATTATCTGTCTCAGAGAGGTGCACTTGCATTTTTTACTTTGGTTATTCTGGCCCTGAATGTAGATAGATAGATAGATAGATAGATAGATAGATAGATAGATAGATAGATAGACAATAACTGCATGAAGTTTATACATTCACTCTATATTGCTTTGATTTCTTTCAGCAGTCAATAGTACACTAACAAGTTAATTGACTTGAATGTGACTTATAATGTGCCCCTGTGGAGGACATAGACTCTTGTGAACGGGTTATATGTAATCTATACAGTGCTGTGTAAAATATTGGTGCTATGTAAGTACGGAATGAAAATATATGATGGGTAAGTGCATTTCTACCTGTTGTCTGATTAAAACAAATTCTTAGCCAGCATGTGTTTAAATTGCCTGGTTAACATGCCTTCCTAAAAATCTTGCCTGAGCAACTCTCCATGTTAACTGGCAATAGTTACTGACTTCCCTTTATATGTCAAGATTAAGCCCATGCCGCTGACTAATTCTGTCTAATTTTCTCCAGGGAGTAGGCCTGAAATAAAGCAGTGTTTATTTTTATACAGATTCTCACAGTGCTGTTACATTCTGGTGACTTCCTGGATAGTTGAGGCAATTCAAAGGCCAAAACATTACTTTCAGAGGTAAATCCTTCATGTAAGGCTATGTACGGCTTTTTCCCACATTGCATCTTATCAGAGAGTTTAATATTTCAGATAACACATAAAAACAATAGTTGCCAAGAGTGAATGAGAATGATTAATTACCAATTTACAAAGAAAACTATCTAACCATGTTAGCATATGTGATCATAGTAAATCATTTCATATTAGATTATATTTATTTAACAATAATTCATAATCATGCCAAAAACGATATATGTACATGTATACAATTATAAAATATTGTATTAGTTTAATACCATTTTTAAAATGTTTTATCATTGTATTGGGTGATATGTTAGAATTTAAATATGTCTTTATTTTATTTACTACGTTGAAACAAAACCTGCATCCTTGTTAGATAGTAGGGATTATAAAGGTATCAGGTTGTGCCTTTGTTGCAATATGCACAATGACTTTCCTGACTAAGAAAGAGCTGCCTGTTCAGTCTGAGTTGGTGTTCAGCCTAGTCAAACCTCTGGTGGCAGCATGAAGCAATACCGCTGCTAAATGTGATCGCAACCCCTTATGCTGGTGGTTAGGAAGCCTGCAGCTGCTAGCATCTTAACAAACATGAGCTAAGAGTGAAATGTAAACAAAGGGGCACTGAATCCATGCTGGATCCACCAAGGTGAGAATACGTTTTTTGTTTTTTTTATACCCCATACTTCTCTTCTCTCCCCCCCCCACCCCACTTAAACTTCCACAACCACAGGGCCAGGGTTGTGGAGAAGAGGTCCTTTTCCTCATCAACAAGAAGAAAAGGTGCTTTGCCAGGGGGGTTTCCCTGTTGGAGGCATGGGGCCTGGTATGGTTCAGGAGGGAGGGGCACATGCTCATCCCCTTTTCCAAGCTGCCAGACAGCTTACTTGGATAAAGGTCTGGTATGGAACTTGTGGGGGACCCTACAACATTTTTGTGTGACATCCATACCAGACTCTCATTAAGAATAAGTGTTTAGTAGGTAATTTTAGTGGGAACCTCATGCCAGTTTTTCTGGGGAATGTGGCCTGGTGTGGTTCGAGGAAGGAGCACATGCTTATTCTCCCCTTTCCTGGCCCACCAGGCTGCATGCTCAGGTAAGGGTGGAAATGGAATTTCCGGGGGGACCCAGACTATTTTTAGTGTATTTTATTTATTTATTTCAGGTACTTATATAGCATTGTCAATTTACTCAGCTCTTTACATATACATTGTATATTCAGATCAGTCCCTGCCCTCAAGGAGTTTACAATCTAATATCCCTAACTCACATTCATACATACACGAGTAGACTCCTCTATTAAAATCTATATTAAATCCTCATCTAGGAGAGAAGCAGGTATTGATGAAGGGGAATCCCCAGCCATTCTATAAACAGAAGTAAAGCTGCCAAAGCCATCATCGTATAGACACATGTACTACTTCACAGGAAAGTCAAACTCAAGGTCAGGGAATTTTGTAATTTTATTGTTGTTCTTAAAGTCTTATTAAAATTACTTCTCCCTAAAAAACAGATTTTTAAAAAATAAAATTGATTTGGTATATGTTCCCCAGAGCAGTGCCAAGCACCCCCATGCCATTTGTCTAACAATCTCTTGCCTATAAGCCTAGAAAATGACTATTATTGTTTTAATATTCAGTTCCTATTGACTTCAATGGGGTTCAGATCCTACACCTGAGAACCTGCCTCCAATGGAACCCATGTATGTTGATCTCATCCTTAATCTTGATTTATGAGCAGAGATCGTGGAGTTATTTGGAAGAAATGAATTGCTGATTTTGCAAAAACCTAATCTTTCAATTTTGCACTTGGGTTCTCAACTGTTTAAAATAAATGTGCTTGAAAAAAATGTACACTTTTTTTTTAACTGGAAAGTGTTTTTTGGGCTTGTATTTAAGATATTTCACTTTATTCAATGTTATTTGACTTTGTGTTTTTTTTGTTTTTTATTTGATCTTCATTATATTTGATCTTTATTTGCATAATTTTTACTGTCTGTTTTTTTCCTTCTGTGAGAAAAAAAAAGCGAATAAATGGTTGTTTTATTGGACAAGGTATAGGACTCCAGGTTTGATCTTTCTTCTTCAGAAGCCATTTAAACAATGTGCATGCTTAAAAAAAAATCACAAAAAACACCTTTCCCACTGACTCCAAGGCATTTTGTCTAGGATGTGAAATTTTCTGAAATCGTCTGATTTTTTCCTAAATTTCTTAAAATGAAAACCTTTAATTTCACTAATTTCAACTTTTTAAAAAAAGATATACATGTAAAAAAAATTCTGATATAAATAATCTATTAGCAATTATATTTACAACAAATGACATTTGCAGGTTCTTCTTCCTGCTTTGCAGTGCTGCACAATTTTGGCAATTTACTTATTCTTCTCACAACCCAAGTCTGTGAGCCAGATGACTCTTGAAAACAATGCATTCGGTGATATCTTATTTTAACAGCTGTTAAGACCAAAATATAGTAGCTGTACTGATTCAGTGAGGGCTCCCTCTAGTGTAAAATCCACACATCTTTTTGTTTTTTTATTGAAAGGTGTTTATTTATTCCATTTTCTTTTCACGTTTTCCAGAAGCATAACACATTATTACTAGAATTGCACATCTTTCTGTTTAATAGAATGGCATAACTGCAGAAATGCAAGCTTGTAAAAATAAGTTACCATAATGTTAAAATAACAATTTTTTTTGCAAGCAGATTTTTCCTGGGTGCATCACGTAAGATTGAAGGGGGAAGAAAAAATCTATCCTAAATTTTAAAAGTATACTCAAGTTTGTGTTTTCATATTCTGCATCAATACATATACTGTAAATCAAATGTATTTGATATTCTTTCAGTCAAAAGGCTTTATCAACTTTATTTTGTATTTTGCCTAAAAATTACAGTGTGCACAAACAGTGTTAGGAAACCTTACAGGTGCATTTATTTAAATGTTTTTCCCCCTATTTTACCTAACTAAAACAAAAGGAAAATAAAATATGTTTAACTGAAATCTGCTAGCAAATTAAAGCTATAGTTAAAGCTATATGCAGGGGATACTAGGTAAAGTATAACTAAACCCAAGAACAAAAATATAATACTGTATATTGCAGCTTACCAGACCTTAGATGTGGGGGCTCCATTTGTTTTCTTTTTTCAAGTACAGAAAATACCCACTAATCTTGCCAGAAATACAGTGTTGTCACTTTCTGTAAGATGGAAGCAAGAACAAGGCAGACGTGTTGGATATCCAACCTGGGTAACATTGATACAGTGGAGGAGTAAGTGTAGTCACCTAGGGATTAGAAGTACGTTATTTGCAGGATCCCCAGGTTAAAATAAAGGAAAGAAAAAGCCTAAAAAAATAAATAAAACAAACTCATCCACCATATACAGTGAGGGAAAAAAAGTATTTGATCCCCTGTTGATTTTGTATGTTTGTACTCGGTATCTTTAAGGTGTCTGGGAAATGGAATGATATGGTGCCTGGACAGTGACCTGGGGTGTGCCGTGGTCACAAAAGTCAGTATGCCTTAAGGGGGTATACCCAATTAGAATGATAGTGAATAAGAACCCTAAAATGGGGAACGGGAGGGTGGGGTAACTTCCCCAGGAAAACCGAGCGAGCAAGTAGGAGGAGGCTGGGTTATAAGTGACCCAGACTCCTCCTACAAATACAAGCTGACCTGCGGTCAGCCTTACAATTTGTACTCGGAATCTTTAAGGTGTCCGGGAAATGGAATGATATGGTGCCTGGACAGTGACCTGGGGTGTGCCATGGTCACAAAGGTCAGTAAGCCTTAAGGGGGCAAAAATGAACAGATAGGATGTGAGAAGTATGCCTTTAAGATGGCAAATATAATGTTAAATCCACCAACCGAGCGAAAGTCATGACATTACGATAACAGGTTTCGGAATAACCTAGCATAGCAAGAGGACCTCTACCTCCTAGTTACCTACTGATGTGTGTCGGGACTTCCTGCTGTGGAACCGCCGAGGCAGCGCCAATCCTAAGGAGTGAACCATGCATTCTTTCAGGTTTACCCCCAATCTCGACAGCAAAGTGAACATGTATTACAAACCTGTGTGGCCGAGAGTGGAGACCTGGAAACAGGTAGAAATGGCCATCCTCACATAATCCTTCCACTGTGACATTAAGATATCCCACCTTGAATGGACACCGGACGTCTTTGTATCGAAGAATCTCATCTCTGTTACTGGGACCCCTTGACATGTCTTGCATGCGGCCTAACATGAGCCCCGGTGTCTTGTTAAGACCTTGATCAACACAGGAGGGGACTGCGGCCTGAAACGAGAATTTGCCAGGCCTAAGCATCCATGGAAGCTAGATACAGGGCTGCTTTGAAAACCAGATCCTCTTGTATCCTGAACGGTACCATAGAGAGTAAGTCTGACATGACGCGAAACAGTTGCCCTGTAACCGGGTGACTGCCCACTGAAGAAGGCGGGCTGCTACCTGTATCTGTTTAGGAGTGGCCCTGATGAGATGTGCGGCCACAGGGTAGGTTTGTACGGGTGCTGCATGGACCTGAAATGTAGGATTCCTGCCACGTAGGTTCTGATGGTAGAGAAAGATAGCAATAACATAAGTGGCAAAAGAAATAAACATAAGCAATATACTGAATACTGAAGCGGTCCGAGGAAACTGCGCTGAAAAGACTGAAAAGCCAGCCACGCTGTGTCCTATGCTTTCTTAGTATTCGCTAGAGAGAAAAGTGATCAGCTCCCTGGCCCCAGCCTGAAAAAAGGCTCAACCCATCCTGAGCAGGGAGTATCCTTGACACTGGGTGGCCCACTGGCCTGGCTCCGGGACCTGATGAACAGCGATGAGTAATTGACGCATGATAACGCGTCAGCTGCCACTAACTCTATGCCTCTTGGAAAACACAATTGACGTGAAGAACTCCCCAGAAGTGGGAGCCAAGTTGACTTGCGTAGGAAGGCCACGACTACTAAGATCTAGATCTGCCCTTGTGGGATTTCAACGGCAGCTGCACTGTCTGTGAAAATATTGACCCACACTGACCCCCAACCTGGGTGGCAGCTACTAAGATAAATTTGAATAAGGCTGAAGACCTTATGAAGAATGAGGGGTTGACAAGTCATAGCTAAACTAAGTTTTTTTTTTTTGTCAAAAGGCCTTGGAATACCCTGATCGGACTGACCCTCCAGCTGTCAAAATGGTGGTTCTGGAAATAGGCCTATCACAAGCCCCTTGTCGACTACTGATTGCAAATGCATCCACATGCTACTATGGGATTGTAGTTAGGGCTACAAGACTGCTTGCAGAGGGGCAACGAAACCGGTGTGAAGGCCCGCAGCAAACCTGAAACAAAATTCCTATAGGAAAAAACAAATGTGTGCGCACAATAAGTATCAGCCCAGTCAATGTATCCAATGAATGGTGCACAAGGCAGTCTTAAAATAGAAGTGGAGAAAATAGTCCCTACCACTTCACACAGTCTGAGAGGTGGAGAAGGAAAGTTTATAGGTGATCCGGGACAAGGCAGCCAATCCTGAGAAGCTGAACCAGGCTTCATATATACTGAAAGAGAAAAAGAGAGAAGGAGGCGCCTCTAAGTGCAATATTTAAAAGTACATTTACTGGCAATGGTATAAAAACACTCACAAAGTGCAGAAGGGTAATCAGCATAAAAAGCCAGTCCGTGGTGGCGTCACTATGGATACTCTGCGGCGGGGGGTCCGTCTCCACACACTGTAGCAAGTCTGTATTCGTCCACTGGAAGATGGTAAGCTGCCGGCTGTGTATCCAGGACGAGGCTTGGAGCGCGGGAGGCGGGGGCGCAGGTCCGTGATGTCACTGCTGTGCTACGCGTTTCATAGGCGGAAACGGCCCAGGTGACAGTGAGGCCGCGCCTCTTCATCAGGCAAGGACTGGCCAGTGGGAAGTTGGCTAGACATATATAGGCTGAATGACCAGTGGGCTGAGCCAAAGTGAATGACCTCTCTAAAACAACATCCGGGGAAAACAGGAAGAGTGTATGCAGAGGAGGTATCTCGGAGGAGGCGGCATTAAAACATACAATAAAACTCAGTACAATCAATGTAGATCAAAAAGTACTGGAACACCATTATATAAAGGAATTATAAAAGATGAGTGTGTGTATACATAAAACTACGCTTGGAGGAATTTATATATCTAAAATCATACATATATAAAAAAGCATTGGATGGTGTCTACAGGACCTCAGAGTGGGAGCCTACAAATTGATGAAAAACAACACATATGCAAACAGACAATAGGGGATCAGAGCAATATGTGTAGGTTAACTGCTTTATGACTAACATCTGTAAGAGCAGGGCCATATGCTGTATGCATAACTGATGAACCTGGTCCAATAAAGGGGGGGGGGAAAGAAGTGGGAAAGATCGCCCAAAAAGAAGCATATAGGTGAGTAGCATGGAGGCCACCCGCCCACACAACGCACCGGCAAGGCAGGTGTAATCAGGCAAGTGACAATAGTGGGTAGGGAGCCCACACGCGACCCACACCACGCTGTATGCACTATATAAGGGGAAGTCAAAATCTCGCGTATGTGGACCATACGCAGCAACCCTCCCTACTGCATCAATTGATAGTCAATGGGCGTGTCCTAAACTGATAAAAGTACATATAAAACAATCAACAGGACCATATATGGCCACTAGGGCCATTACGGAGATATGTATAGGGTTAAAAACAAAAAACAGTATAAGGCAAATATTATTCAAGCCGTAGGTGGTGAAGAAATACAAGAGCTTGCAAATGGGAATATGAGACTAAAGGATGGTGGACATCTCGATACTCTCGTTTAGGCCACCAGGTGAGAAAACGTCTAGCGAAAAAATCCAATAAGTTTCCAGAGCGCAGAGTTTTTTAAAACGTTCTGCTTCGGGTAATGTGGATGCGATCTGTTCAATAACCCACACTCTCAACCCTTGTGTGGATTTCTTATGTTTCTCTAAAAAATGTCTGGGCACGCTATGGTGGTCTTCACCCTCCTCAATAAGCCTCCGGTGTTCGCCAAAGTGGCACCTCAGTGTTCGGATGGTGCGGCCCACATATAGTAGGCCGCATGGGCATGTAAGGCCGTACACTACGAAGTGTGTTTCTCCACTTCTATTTTAAGACTGCCTTGTGCACCATTCATTGGATACATTGACTGGGCTGATACTTATTGTGCGCACACATTTGTTTTTTCCTATGCCAGTATTGAAACTTTGTGCTGCACTCCATAATCATCTCATGTTATTATTTTCGGATCACAGTTGATTGGCCTTCACGGTCATCTCCTATACATATATTATATTTACACTCATTCCTGTCTTTGTTGCTTCCCCCTTTTCTTCCCCCCTTTCCCCCCTCCCCCTCCTGTCCCTTCCCTCCTTCTTACAGTCTTATTGACATGGATATTATCAAGGAGGTGGAGGCACATAAACATGAGAATCTCGATGATCTATATACAGTTGTTCCTAATACCTTGTTCTCTGACCATACTACATCAATTAATAAAGATCGCCATATACTCTGTGGGAAGTTTAAGCATTTAGAGAGACTTATCATCTTCCCCAATTTCCAATGGTGGGATCGTTTCTTTCTGAGTAAATATTGTGAGGCTAAGATCACCCCTAGAGGTTTACGGGTTATGAAAGATTGCCCCCCCCCCCCAATTTGATTCTCAGTTACAAAAAGAATGGTTTGCTATCTCTGAGTTCTGTACCCTAAAGTGGATGAAAACTCTTATCTCCCATAGAAACCAAAAAATTGACAAAAATACGCATGAGATACAAATGCTCAGTTTGGAAATCATTGAGTTCAACACCTCGGTTCCTAGTTCTTGGTTACAGTCCTTAAAACTTAGGACTAAATCTGAAGAGGACACGGTCGTACATAAAAAACTTAAAAAGTTCAGGAGGGACCTGGAGGATTATAGATCTGATCTAGTCTTCTCCTGGAACAAGAGAGTTAAGGGGCCTCATTTACCCTCTGTTGGCCCTATGCCCCGCCATCATGCCCCTTCCGTGACTCCTCCAACACAGTACCACCCCTCCCATATCCCTTCCCTCATGTCCATTAAATTACCTGCCCGCTTTCATCACCAGACTGTCATTTCTCCACCATCTCATACACCCAGAACCATGACTAACAAAAACACCAGTAAAAGAACTCAGAAATCGATTACTACAGAATCCAATCGATTGATGGCCCTAAATAAATTCTATAACAGAGGCCCCAGAGCACATTCTGGTTCCGCACGTCCCACGGTAGCTACCTTACAACCACCCAATGATATGATTAGGAGCTCCGTTTCACCATCTACACACCATCACCCCAACCCTCCCCTCTCATCTTCCTCCAATCTGCCATCTATTCATAGCACCCAGCCCGCCCCTTCCACTCATCCGGGTCACCCTACAATTGTAGCACTGCCTGCTAACAGCAACCCCCGGTCTGAAGCTGTTAGTGGACAGTCGGCTGAGTATCAGGGCACCAACACGAATTGTCAGGCTTCTTTTTTAGTGCCCAGTCCTCCTCTGTCCCAGCTCAGAAAAAGAAAACTTTCCGGAGGGGCTGCAGAGGAGGACGAGCTAAAAACAAATCTTCATGTTCCCAAACTCCGCAGACAATAAAGATTTTTAATCTCTCATCTCATGTATTGTCTGCATCTGAAACCACTCTTCTCAACCGTGGCCTGAATTTCGCTCCCACCCACCATCCCAATCCGTTCCAGCTTTTTAAGGATTTAAATGCATACATTCGGAAGCTGACACTACGTAGGCATTTCCACATCAAAGACGGTAAAAATGTACCTAATACTCCACTTCCTGCTTCTCCTGATCATTAACTTATTTTCGAATTAGATAGCGATGTATTAGACAACCTGGAAACACTAGCAACTGATCCTGAAAATCTATGCCTATATACCCAACATCTAGCTACTTCCCCGCCTATCATACACTCTTCTCTCAAACCCAAATCCATATTCTTTCTGACCCAATCCAAAGGACCCTATATTGAAAGTTTCTAAAGGGTGGTTTCTTCTGACTTTTTTATGTGAGTCCACCCAAAATAGGTCCAGTAACCTATCTCCTGCTGAAAAAACAGCATTAGATACACTTAGCAAAACACATGATCTGGTGATCAAAGCCGCCGACAAAGGAGGTGGCATAGTCATCCAGAATAGAGACAAGTATGTGGCTGAAGCCAACAGATTGCTGGCAGACCGCACCACTTACCAGCCCTTATGCACAGACCCCACTGCCCAATACGCTTTGGAAGCTGCCTCATTGGTCAAATCAGCATTAGCTAATGGTATTATCAGCAAAACGGAGGCCGCTTTTCTTTTGAACAAATTTTATCAAATCCCTTACTTTTACCATCTGCCAAAAATACATAAAAACTTGCAAGACCCCCCTGGTAGACCTATTGTGGCAGCCATGGATAGCGTAACGTCTGGGTTTAGTAAATATGTAGATTTTCATCTACAACCCATTGTTACACAATTGTCTTCCTATATTCGAGATGGGACACACTTACTAGGGCTCCTTGCTAATTACAGTTGGGAACCCTCGTACACGTGGCTGTCCCTTGACGTGTGCTCCCTGTACACTTCCATCCCCCATGAAAAACGGCCTGAGGGCTCTGGAACATTTTCTTGCCGAAGACCAAATGATGAATCCTAGACAGGCTAAATTCATCTTGGAAGCCACTTCTTTTTGTCTTACTCACAACTATTTTAGTTTTGATGGAAATTTCTTTCTACAGATTCAGGGCATGGCTATGGGGGCAAATTTTGCCCCCTCCTATGCCAACCTGGCCATGGGCTACTGGGAGGGAAAATATGTATCTACCAATAATCCCTTTTCGGCTAATATTGTTTTCTACGGCAGATATATCGATGATATAATCATCATTTGGGATGGCCCCTCCAATCTCATCGATCAGTTTGTGGATCACTGTAACCACAATCCCTATGGTTTATCTTTCACTTATGTTTCCAGCTCTAGCTCCTTAGCCTTTCTGGACTTGGAGCTGTACCACATGGGTGACAAGATACTAGCTCGAAATTCTACTAAGCTTGCAGCAGGCAACTCTTTTCTGCACTATAAGAGTTGCCATTATCCCCCTTGGGTGAAAAACATTCCCAAGGGGCAGTACTGCAGACTGAAAAATAATTGTACTGCTACTGGCAACTACACAGCTCAGGGTACCCTACTAAAGACCAAGTTCTTGGATAAAGCCTATCCTGAGGCATTGGTAGATGAAGTCTTTGCAACTTACACCACCAAACAACTACCTAAAAAGCGGGATGTAGCGAACCATTCCCTCCGCTTCACGACTACTTTCCATAAAAAACACAAAAATATGGAAAGGATACTCTCCAAGCATTGGAACATCCTACTACAGGACCCCCATTTAAAAGACGCTTTACCCCCTGTGTCCCGCGTGACCTATCGCCGAGCTCCCAACCTCAAAGGGAGCATCGCACCAAGTAAGTTGAGAAACCTTAGGACAGAACCCACCATACCTATACTAATCCCTTTGGTAGGTATGTTCCAATGCCGTAAGGCACTCTGCAAAACTTGTGCCTTTGTCAACCACGGACAATCCTCCTTTGAGGCCAAAGGAAGGGTTTATGCACTCAAACAGTTTTATAATTGTTTCTCAAACTTCGTAGTGTACGGCCTTACATGCCCATGCGGGCTACTATATGTGGGCCGCACCATCCGAACACTGAGATGCCGCTTTGGCGAACACTGGAGGCTTATTGAGGAGGGTGAAGACCACCATAGCGTGCCCAGACATTTTTTAGAGAAACATAAGAAATCCACACAAGGGTTGAGAGTGTGGGTTATTGAACAGATCGCATCCACATTACCCGAAGCAGAACGTTTTAAAAAACTCTGCGCTCTGGAAACTTATTGAATTTTTTCGCTAGACGTTCTCTCACCTGGTGGCCTAAACGAGAGTATCGAGACGTCCACCATCCTTTAGTCTCATATTCCCATTTGCAGGCTCTTGTATTTCTTCACCACCTACGGCTTGAATAATATTTGCCTTACACTGTTTTTTGTTTTTAACCCTATACGTATCTCCGTAATGGCCCTAGTGGCCACTTTGTACTATGTACTTTTATCAGTTTAGGACACGCCCATTGACTATCAATTGATGCAGTAGGGAGGGTTGCTGCATATGGTCCACATACGCAAGATTTTGACTTCCCCTTATATAGTGCATACAGCGTGGTGTGGGTCGCGTGTGGGCTCCCTACCCACTATTGTCACTTGCCTGATTACACCTGCCTTGCCGGTGCGTTGTGTGGGCGCGTGGCCTCCATGCGACTCACCTATATGCTTCTTTTTGGGCGATCTTTCCCACTTCTCCCCCCCTTTATTGGACCAGGTTCATCAGTTATGCATACAGCATATGGCCCTGCTCTTACAGATTTTAGTCATAAAGCAGTTAACCTACACATATTGCTCTGATCCCCTATTGTCTGTTTGCACATGTTTTTTTGTTTTTCATCAATTTGTAGGCTCCCACTCTGAGGTCCTGTAGACACCATCCAATGCTTTTTTATATATGTATGATTTTAGATATATAAATTCCTCCAAGCGTAGTTTTATGTATACACACACTCATCTTTTATAATTCCTTTATATAATGGTGTTCCAGTACTTTTTGATCTACATTGATTGTACTGAGTTTTATTGTATGTTTTAATGCCGCCTCCTCCGAGATACCTCCTCTGCATACACTCTTCCTGTTTTCCCCGGATGTTGTTTTAGAGAGGTCATTCACTTTGGCTCAGCCCCCTGGTCATTCAGCCTATATATGTCTAGCCAACTTCCCACTGGCCAGTCCTTGCCTGATGAAGAGGCGCGGCCTCACTGTCACCTAGGCGTTTCCGCCTATGAAACGCGTCGCACAGCAGTGACGTCACGGACCTGCACCCCCGCCTCCCGCGCTCCAAGCCTCGTCCTGGATACACAGCCGGCAGCTTACCATCTTCCAGTGGATGAATACAGACTTGCTACAGTGTGTGGAGACGGACCCCCCGCCGCAGAGTATCCATAGTGACGCCACCATGGACTGGCTTTTTATGCTGATTACCCTTCTGCACTTTGTGAGTGTTTTTATACCATTGCCAATAAATGTACTTTTAAATATTGCACTTAGAGGCGTCTCCTTCTCTCTTTTTCTCTATCAAAATTCCTAGATGGTGGAAGAAGGGTGCTTCGCCAACCAGGCCCATGGCAAGGGAACATACGCCTGGCTTAGTTAAGACCTATAACTACTTTCCCTTCCGCTATGTCCTTCTTGATAATAGACGGGATAAAAATGCGCTAGAGTGACCGAGGGAGAACCTACTGGTACCTGATAAAGTAAGTGCGCTAAACGGCACCGCTGGGGTGCTAGGCCTCCAAAAACACCATGACGCGGCCACCCCCGTCCAGCACCGCGAGTGGATGACTTCCAGCTTCCACCCTGCCCCTTAGCTCTAGCCCAGAAGTGACCAGAACTGGGGAAGCACGACTCTGAGATAAAAGGACGCAACTGAGCCTAGGGCCACTTGTTCCGCCTTTGACTCTGGGACTCTAGGGAACAAAATTCTGAATAATTCTGGTTCTTGCTGAAGCTGGATATGGATGCCCCAAGGTTGTAGAACTGCCATTAGTTTGGGAATATTGCATAAACTCAGAGAATGGGGAACCCCCCATGTTCGGTGGGCGACGGGGGGTATAGATGGGTACTCTCTCATATCCTCGGCTTGAGACATAACCTACGTAATCAAGAAAAAGTGCCTGAGCATAGATCTAAGATCTATGACATGACATCAGCCGTAACCTGGAATCCCCAACCCTTTGTAACTATATATGATAGACGTGATCAAATGGAAAGGGCTAGGTTGAGCTGCCTGGGTGTACACAGGCAATTAAAACGCCTGCTCTGATCTAAGAATACCTAAAGACATGACAGGCACCTGCTAGGGGTATGAGAATTAATTGCGTGTGACGTTGACGTGGGATGCGTGTGGCGTAGGTGACACAGATGTGCATGCTTGCCACCGTACGAGCCAATCAATGACGCTCAACAGTATCTGAGAGACCTGTAGACGTGACAGGTCGTGAATGGTGTGCTGGTGGAATACCAACCTGCCAACTCGTACCTACTGAACTGAGCGAAATGAACAAGAAGCAACAACCTGATGCCTTGACCCAGGGAAAGCCTTTCTTTTTTTTTTTTTGGAAAGACATGCTGCTCCTACCTCCGTGGGTCAGGTCTGGGCGAAATGAGAGCTAAAAAGTTGAACAGCAGAAAGTAAAACCCCTATAAGCCATGATGGCAGGAATAGAAACGAGCACTTGACTTGGCAAGAATACTAGTAGCCACCTAAGGCTGAGTGCAACTTTTTTTTTTCTTTTTTTCGAAATGAAGTGCTGCTCCTTCCTCTGTGGCCCCGTGTGGGTGGAAGGAGAGGTGTCAGTATGGACAGGAGTGAAAATAAACTTCTGCCCTATCTGATATGCCAAATGAAATGAAAATCACGTGTTTTTTTATTTATTTTTTAAATGAAAAGCTGCTCCTTCCTCCATGGCCCCGTGTGGGCGGAAGGAGAGCTGTCGGTACCGAAATGAGTGAAAAAGAAAAACTCCCCCGATCTGATATACAAAATGAAATGAAAACACATTTTTTTTTAAATGAAATGCTGCTCCTTCCTCTGTGCCCCTGTATGGGCGGAAGGAGAGTGGTCGGTACCGAAATGAGTGAAAAAGAAAAACTCCCCCGATCTGATATGCAAAATGAAATGAAAACACATTTTATTCATTTTTATTTTTTTTCTGAAATGAAAAGCTGCTCCTTCCTCCGTGGCCCCGTGTGGGCGGAAGGAGAGTGGTCGGTACCGAAATGAGTGCAAAAGAAAAAACTCCCCCCTATCTGATATGCAAAATGAAATGAAGAACACTTTTTTTTTTTTAATGAAAAGCTGCTCCTTCCTCCGTGGTCCCGTGTGGGCGGAAGGAGAGCTGTCGGTACCGAAATGAGTGAAAAAGAAAAGCTCCCCTGATCTGATATGCAAAGTGAAATGAAAACTAGAGTTGAGCGAACCCGGACTGTAAAGTTCGGGACCGTACCGAACTTTGGGGTGTCCGGGACCCGGACCCGGACTTTTCAAAAAAAGTCCGGGTTCGGGTCCGGGGTTCTGGTAATTTTAATGAAAAATCTTTAAAATGCTGTAAAAAAGCCCAGGAAGGTCCTAGAGGTCTGCAAAAGGAAGGAAAATTGGGGTAAGGGTGGGACAAGTGCCCTACAAAGAAATGGGGACAGGGAAATAACTTTAAATATTAAAAAAAAAAATAAAAACATAAAAAATGCAAAAATGGAGATCATCTTCAAAATGGGTCTGACAAGTATTAATTAACATTAGAGGCCATAGAACTGTTCTAAAATCATCTTCAAACTGTGTCAAAAAAGTATAAATAAGCCCGGAGTACCCATATCACTGTTCTAATGGGGTTAAAAGGAAGGAAAACGTCTGGAGATCCTGGAAGGACCCGAAAAAATGTCGTAAAATTTCTAAAAAGTAATTTTAATGGTCTTGGGGCCTGGGCTTGGGCCTGAA
>BLSH010491076.1:574684-585661 GCA_018402905.1 Glandirana rugosa | reverse complement strand
AGAAGTGTGTAATGTAGACAAGAAGTATGTAGACCTTTATCTTATCTTGTGAAATGGATTTTGGCCCACGCCTTGGTATGTGGACGAGAAGTTTGTAGACCTATCACACAAACTTTTATGTCGTATCTCTTCTCGTACGTATACCAAAGCGAGAAGAGCAGGTGTATGGTTCCGCACCCGGTTTTAGGTAAAGTGTTCTATTCTATTTCCAGATGTATGAAGAACAGATGTAATGTGTGAAGAACATCTTTTCTAGGGAAAGAAAACATGTTGTGTGTGAATAACAGATGTGCAAGCATTAGCTGCAATAAGAAAAGTGACACAGACTAAAAAGAAGTGTGAAGAACACCCCGATTTTAGGTAAAGTGTTCTAAACTATTTTCAGATGTGTGCAGAACAGATGTAATGTGTGAAGAACATCTGTTCTGGTGCAGAACAGATGTGTGTGAATAGCAGATGTGAAATCATTAGCGGCAATAATAAAAGTGACACAGACTATAAAAAGAAGTGTGAATAACAGATGTGCAATGATTGACGGTTTCATTTAAAGTGACACAGACTTTAAAAAGAAGTGTGAATAACAGATGTGCAATGATTGACGGTTTGATTTAAAGTGACACACAGACTTGAAATAATTGTGCAGAAGAGATGTGCACTGATTCCCGGTTTCATTTAAGGTGACACACACATTTTGCAGAACAGTGATATGGGTACTCCGGGCTTATTTATACTTTTTTGACACAGTTTGAAGATGATTTTAGAACAGTTCTATGGCCTCTAATGTTAATTAATACTTTTCAGACCCATTTTGAAGATGATCTCCATTTTTGCATTTTTTATGTTTTTATTTTTTTAAAAATATTTAAAGTTATTTCCCTGTCCCCATTTCTTTGTAGGTCACTTGTCCCACCCTTACCCTCATTTCCTTCCTTTTGCAGACCTCTAGGACCTTCCAGGACTATTTTACAACATTTTTTGTGCCTAAAAGTCCGGGTCTCCATTGATTTCAATGGGGTTCGGGGTCCGGGACAAAGTTCGAGTTCTGTCCGGACCCGAACCCGGACCTTGTCCCGAAGTTCGGCCGAACCAGCAGAACCCGGACTTCTAGAAGTTCGCTCAACTCTAATGAAAACCCATTTTTTTTTAATGAAATGCTGCTCCTTCCTCCGTGGCCCCGTGTGGGCGGAAGGAGAGTGGTCGGTACCGAAATTAGTGAAAAAGAAAAACTCCCCTGATCTGATATGCAAAATGAAATGAAAACACTTTTTTTTTTTAAATGAAAAGCTGCTCCTTCCTCCGTGGCCCCGTGTGGGCGGAAGGAGAGTGGTCGGTACTGAAATGAGTGAAAAAGAAAAACTCCCCCGATCTGATATGCAAAATGAAATGAAAACACATTTTTTTTTTTTTAATGAAGCGCTGGTCCTTCCTCTGTGGCCCCGTGTGGGCGGAAGGAAAGCTGTCGGTACCGAAATGAGTGAAACAGAAAACTCCCCCTATCTGATATGCAGAATGAAATGAAAAAACACACTATTTCCTTGAAATGAAATGCTGCTCACTCCTCCGTGGCCCGTGTGGGTGGAAGGAGAGCTGTCGGTACCAAAATGAGTGAAACAGAAAACTCCCCCCTATCTGATATGCAAAATGAAATGAAAAACACATTATTTTTTATTTTTTTTGCGATGCTGAATGTGAAAGCGCTTGTGTCCTGCCACCTTGGTCCTGGAACATGGCCTGGGGCAAATTAATGAACAACCATGGCCTGACGCGGCCCAGGCCCCCCCGGGTGAGACACATGTGGATATGATTCAAGTGGAGCGGGGACCTCGTTCCTGCATTTCCAGGCCCGGCGGCCCACACAACCTAGTGCAAAGTAGCAAGCCCAGGCGCGAGGTGGCAACACTGGGAAAGCTATGACCCGCCCAACCTATGAAAGGCTGAGGAAAGGCCTGCAATCCCTGTATGTACAACCGCTATCAGGGACCTGCCCCAAAGGCTCCCCTCTCCCCCATGGAGCCAATGGTGACACCAGGAGGAAGTGAGGGAAATTCTGCGACCGGGGTACCCAGAAGAAGCACAGCGCCAGCAGGTTCGCCCTTCCCAACACGGCAGCAGAAAATCCCTCGCCTGCATGTGCCAGCGCTGCATGCCAGCCTGACTCCTGCAGCTCCGAACCCCCCCCCCGTTCTGCTGCTGCCGAGATCACTTCGACCGTGTCCCCGTATGATCCGCTGGCTGAGATGTGTCTAACATACCGGGCCCTCAGCCCCGCTTACCCGACCCCCGGTAATGCATCTGCGATGCGGGAACCGTCCGGCCTGTCCCCAGTGAAAACGACGGATGACACGGCTGTGGAACATGACGACATGACGACACGAAACTTCCCCAGAAAAACCTCCTACAAATACAGGCTGACCTGCGGTCAGCCTTACAATTTGCCCACTGACAAAGAAAAGATCAGTCTATAATTTTAATGGTAGGTTTATTTTAACAGTGAAAGACAGAATAACAACAAAAATATCCAGAAAAACGCATTTCAAAAAAGTTATAAATTGATTTGCATTTTAATGAGTGAAATAAGTATTTGACCCCTTGGTGACAAAAACCCTTGTTGGCAATCACAGAGGTCAGATGTTTCTTGTAGTTTGCCACCAGGTTTGCACACATCTCAGGAGGTAATTTGTCCCACTCCTCTTTGCAGATCCTCTCCAAGTCATTAAGATTTCAAGGCTGATGTTTGGTAACTTGAACCTTCAGCTCCCTCAGCATATTTTCTATGGGATTAAGGTCTGGAGACTGGCTAGGCCACTCCAGGACCTTAATGTGCTTCTTCTTGAGCCACACCTTTGTTGCCTTGGCCGTGTGTTTTGGGTCATTGTCATGCTGGAATACCCATCCATGACCCATTCTCAATGGCTGAGGGAAAGAGGTTCTCACCCAAGATTTGACAGTACATGGCCCCATCCATCATCCCTTTGATGCGTTGAAGTTGTCCTGTCCCCTTAGCAGAAAACACTCCCAAAGCATAATGTTTCCACCTCCACATTTGACAGTGGCGGATGATGTTCTTGGGGTCATAGGCAGCATTCTTCCTCCTCCAAACACGGTGAGTTGAGTTGATGCCAAAGAGCTTGATTTTGGTTTCATCTGACTACAACACTTTCACCCAGTTCCAGTGGGGGCCCATCCATAGAGGCTGCCTGGGTGCCGCCCCCCTATCTATATATCAGGGTGCCGGACTATGGATTCCAATGGGGGGAGTGTTTTTTTGAAGCACGTGATTAGACCCAGAGGCCCTAATAGGCTTCAAAAAGTTGTGTGACGATAGCAAATACATTTTTGCTATTTTCACACTAAAGTTCCTCCCCACCAATCAGGAGGCAGGTCGTGAGACCTGTTTCCCGATTGGCCAACGCATCAGGCGATCCTATTGGATGCCCAGCACTTTGGCAGAAGAGGAGACACAGGATGGAGGAAGCCAGGAGCTTAAGGAGCAGACACGAGAGCTGCTGCTGCCCGCAGGAGAGGAGGAGAGGACACCAAAGCCTGCCGCACGAGCGGGTAAGTGCCGGACTGCCGCAAGGGGGGAGGGGATATTTACTATCACTGCTGTTGGGGGGTGGTGGGGGGGGTATGCTGTCAATGCTACACCACTGGGGGGGTTGTGCTGTCAGTGACATGCCACCAGTGGGGTGCTGTCAGTGCCACCCCCCAAAAGAAGAACCCACCAGCCACCACTGCCCAGTTCTCCTCTGAATCATTCAGATGTTCATTAGAAAACTTCAGACGGGCCTGTACCTGTGCTTTCTTGAGCAGGGGGACCTTGCAGGCACTGCAGTATTTCAGCCCTTCCCGGTGTAGTGTGTTACCAATTGTTTTCTTGGTGACTATGGTCCCAGCTGCCTTGAGATCATTGACAAGATTCTCCCATGTAGTTCTGGGCTGATTGCTTACCATTCTTATGATCATTGAAACTCCATGAGGTGAGATCTTGCATGGAGCCCCAGACCGAGGGAGATTGACAGTTATTTTGTGTTTCTTACATTTGCGAGTAATCGCACCAACTATTGTCATTCTCTCACCAAGCTACTTGACGGTGGTCTTGTAGTCCATTTCAGCCTTGTATAGGTCTACAATCTTTTCCCTGGCATCCTTGGACAGCTCTTTGGCCATGGTGGAGAGAATGGTATCTGATTGATTGATTGCTTCTTGGGACAGGTGTCTTTTATACAGGTAACAAGCTGAGATTAGGAGCACTTTTAAGAGAGTGCTCCTAATCTCAGCTCATTACCTGCAAAGAAGACACCTGGGAGCTAGAAATCTTGTTGATTGATAGGGCATCAAATACTTATTTCACTCATTAAAATGTAAATCAATGTATAACTTTTTTGAAATGTGTTTTTCTGGATATTTGTGTTGCTATTCTGTCTCTCACTGTTAAAATAAACCTAAAAATAAAAAAATAAATAAAATTTCTTTTTCAGTGGGCAAACATACAAAATCAGCAGGGGATCAAATACTTTTTCCCTCACTGTATAAGGTCTAGTAAGTTGCAATCTATTTTATTTTTGGGTTGTTTTTCTATGAGGACCTGTGCTCATATACATCCTGACACCCTGGTGAGGGACTGTGATTTGATGACCATCGCGTGGCCGGATTTTTGACTACGTTGATTACCCCCACGATGGACATCCGGGAACATGTGTGAGAGGTCTACACATTCAGAAACTATGGGGAGGTCCACCTAGTGACCACTATGCTTGTATCCAGAGCAAATCTGGTAAGAGTAGCCACTCTCTTTCTTGGTGAAGGATCTCACTGCATGGTGGTGGAAAGCTCAGTTTTTTTGGCCTGTATTGCACCCCACTACTCTTGGGTGGAAGTGGGAATATTCATTTGAAGTTGGGACATAGCTATAAGCACCTTATTGTTTCTCATTACACACGGAGTTGATTTATATTTATATTTTTTTTGAACTTCGGACACTATTTATTATATACACCATATATGGTTTGAGGATTCCAATTACATTTGGTGTATTTATGATTTAAAATATATATATATTTTGACCCTTTGCAGTCATATATATGATTGAAAGTTATTCACCTGTATGCACTGTTTAATCACTTTAGATATTTTTTGTAATAGGATTTTTTTCAATTCACATTGTTACTTATTCCTTGAATAATTTCTTGAATGTGCACTTTAATATTTCCGAATGGTGTTCTCTTACAAGAGTGTGTAAGGTACCTGATACCATTAGACTATTAGGCACCTTTGTACAGTGCTGCACTTTATTATTTACATTCTTATGATCATTGAAACTCCACAAGGTGAGATCTTGCATGGAGCCCCAGACCGAGGGAGATTGACAGTTATTTTGTGTTTCTTACATTTGTGAATAATTGCACAAACTATTGTCATTCTCTCACCAAGCTGCCTGACGGTGGTCTTGTAGTCCATTTCAGCCTTGTATAGGTCTACAATCTTTTCCCTGGCATCCTTGAACAGCTCTTTGGTCTTGGCCATGGTGGAGAGAATGGTATCTGATTGATTGATTGCTTCTTGGGACAGGTGTCTTTTATACAGGTAACAAGCTGAGATTAGGAGCACTTTTAAGAGAGTGCTCCTAATCTCAGCTCATTACCTGCAAAGAAGACACCTGGGAGCTAGAAATCTTGTTGATTGATAGGGCATCAAATACTTATTTCACTCATTAAAATGTAAATCAATGTATAACTTTTTTGAAATGTGTTTTTCTGGATATTTGTGTTGCTATTCTGTCTCTCACTGTTAAAATAAACCTAAAAATAAAAAAATAAATAAAATTTCTTTTTCAGTGGGCAAACATACAAAATCAGCAGGGGATCAAATACTTTTTCCCTCACTGTATAAGGTCTAGTAAGTTGCAATCTATTTTATTTTTGGGTTGTTTTTCTATGAGGACCTGTGCTCATATACATCCTGACACCCTGGTGAGGGACTGTGATTTGATGACCATCGCGTGGCCGGATTTTTGACTACGTTGATTACCCCCACGATGGACATCCGGGAACATGTGTGAGAGGTCTACACATTCAGAAACTATGGGGAGGTCCACCTAGTGACCACTATGCTTGTATCCAGAGCAAATCTGGTAAGAGTAGCCACTCTCTTTCTTGGTGAAGGATCTCACTGCATGGTGGTGGAAAGCTCAGTTTTTTTGGCCTGTATTGCACCCCACTACTCTTGGGTGGAAGTGGGAATATTCATTTGAAGTTGGGACATAGCTATAAGCACCTTATTGTTTCTCATTACACACGGAGTTGATTTATATTTATATTTTTTTTGAACTTCGGACACTATTTATTATATACACCATATATGGTTTGAGGATTCCAATTACATTTGGTGTATTTATGATTTAAAATATATATATATTTTGACCCTTTGCAGTCATATATATGATTGAAAGTTATTCACCTGTATGCACTGTTTAATCACTTTAGATATTTTTTGTAATAGGATTTTTTTCAATTCACATTGTTACTTATTCCTTGAATAATTTCTTGAATGTGCACTTTAATATTTCCGAATGGTGTTCTCTTACAAGAGTGTGTAAGGTACCTGATACCATTAGACTATTAGGCACCTTTGTACAGTGCTGCACTTTATTATTTACATTCTTATGATCATTGAAACTCCACAAGGTGAGATCTTGCATGGAGCCCCAGACCGAGGGAGATTGACAGTTATTTTGTGTTTCTTACATTTGTGAATAATTGCACAAACTATTGTCATTCTCTCACCAAGCTGCCTGACGGTGGTCTTGTAGTCCATTTCAGCCTTGTATAGGTCTACAATCTTTTCCCTGGCATCCTTGAACAGCTCTTTGGTCTTGGCCATGGTGGAGAGAATGGTATCTGATTGATTGATTGCTTCTTGGGACAGGTGTCTTTTATACAGGTAACAAGCTGAGATTAGGAGCACTTTTAAGAGAGTGCTCCTAATCTCAGCTCATTACCTGTAAAGAAGACACCTGGGAGCTAGAAATCTTGTTGATTGATAGGGAATCAAATACTTATTTTACTCATTAAAATGTAAATCAATGTATAACTTTTTTGAAATGTGTTTTTCTGGATATTTGTGTTGCTATTCTGTCTCTCACTGTTAAAATAAACCTACAATTAAAATTATAGACTGATCATTTCTTTTTCAGTGGGCAAACATACAAAATCAGCAGGGGATCAAATACTTTTTCCCTCACTGTATAAGGTCTAGTAAGTTGCAATCTATTTTGTTTTTGGGTTTAGATACAGGTTAGGCCTAATTTTAATTCCCATTCTATACTGCCCAGCCCTTGGCCTTTGGTTCCCCAATGTGATAAAAGTTTGTTTAAAAGCAGCTGTTACAGTGATAATATTTTAAGATTGTGAATTAAAACTGGGTCATTACACTTAACTCTAGTTATGTTGCAGATACTTTAATCCTTAGAGGGGAAATACACATACACAACAGCCAGCTTGGTACCCTTATTGTCTGGCATGCTACATTTTTTTTTTTTTGCAAAATACAGTGTAATATGTTATGCATTGTTAACCACTTCCTGACCGCCGTATGCAAAATGATGGGCCGGGAAGTGGCTTAGTTATCCTGACTGGACGTCATATGACATCGCGGCGATCGGTGGTGTGGGAGGTCAGTCTGACCCCCCCGTAATACCGATCTCGGTAAAGTGCTTCCATCCAAAGCACTTTACCATGTGATCAGCTGTGACCAATCACGGCTGGTCACAGTGTAACACAGGAAAGCTGTTTATCGGCTTTCCTGTACTCAGGTCTGCAGACCTGAGGAGCGGAGAGCCGATCGGCTGCATCCCTGACCGGGAGGGTTTGTGCTGATGATTTATCAGCACAGCCCTCCCTCGGATCGCCACCCTAGACCACCAGGCAGCCTGCCCAGGGACCACCAGGGATGTGCCCACCCAGGACCACCAGGGAGCTGACTAGGGACCACCAGGGAGCCGATCTGGACCACCAGGGAGACCCCCCTAGACCACCAGCTAAGAGACATAGTGCCCAATGTGGATGGCACTCAGTGCCACCTTCAGATGCCACCCTAGACCACCAGGGAATGAGCCCCTATGAGTATATATGCCCACCAGTGCCCCTATCAGTGCTTACCAGTGCCCCTATCAATGCATACCAGTGCCACATATCAGTGCCCATCATTGCCACCTACCAGTGCCCACCTATCAGTGCCCATCAGTGCCACCTATCAGTGCACAGTGCCGCCTATGAGTGCCAATCAGTGCTGTCTATGAGTGCCCATCAGTGCCGCTTAGCAGTGTCCGTCAGTGCTGCATATCAGTGCCCATCAGTGCTGTATATCAGTGCCACCCATCAGTACCCGTCAGAGCTGCTTATCAGTGCCGCCTAAGAGTGCTCATCATTGCTGCATATAAGTGCCTCATCATCAGTGCCACCTCATCAGTGCCACCTCATCAGTGCCAATCAGTACTCAGTACTTATTTACAAAGTTTTGTGACAAAAATAGAGAATTTTTTTTTTTTTTTCAAAATTTTCGGTCTTTTTTTATTTGTAGCGCAAAAAATAAAAAACGCAGGGGTGATCAAATAGCACCAAAAGAAAGCTCTATTTGTGGGAACAAAATGAAAAAAATCTGTTTGGGTACAGCGTCTCACGACCGCGCAATTGTCATTCAAAGCGCAACAGCACTGAAAACTGAAAATTGGTCTGGTAGTAAAGAGTGCTAAGTGCATAGTATTGAAGTGGTTAATGTTAATTTATACAATGTGCTATAAAGTCTCTAAAATACAATACATGTTTAACCAAGACAACTAAGGGGGGGGGTGAAGGATGTACTGCATATAATGTATGTATCACTTTTCCCCACAAGTCTATGCATGGTTTGCCAGGCAGCAAACCCTGGGCCCTGGGATACTGTTGTGTTAGAACAGTAGAATTGGTGATTTAAAGCACTTGGCCTGCAACAGGAAACAAGACTTGCCCTCAAAATGTGTTTTAAGTACTGTAATGACAACTGCAACTATGTTCTGTGTAACAATTTCCATTTCTAAATGTTTGAAAGAGACCATTTACTCCACTTCAGCTTGAGTAGCTGCAGTTTGGAAGCCCGATGGACACAGATTAAATTAAAAGGTATCCACAAACTTAAAACACTTCTTGCTTTGTTTGCTGGATGGGTAAACTATTTTTTTTATTTCCATATCAGCACACTTTGATCTTTAACACTGGACCACCCTCAGTAGCATATAATATAACAACTCACATAAAATGGTATTGCGTGGGAAGACACATGTCTGGTGGAGATCATGCCTGAGGGTAGAAATACTCCTTAACTCTTCAATAGCCTAATTATGTTGTGCTGCTAAAGTCAAACATATTGGGTGCACAAAAACAGAGCAGGACATAATCAAAATACATAAAGCCTTCATCACGGTCTCTACATCCCTTACACTCCATCATAGCATTATGTTTTTTGACTACAATGCAGGTATTCTTTAAGCCCTACTCTGGCCTGTGTTCCTCCATGCTGTTAGTCTGTTGCCATGACACTGCTTGCAGATTAACCTGTGACAGGCTGTCATGTGTGACAGGCTTAGATGACATTCAGCAGCTCAGAACATCTCTGTAACAGACTCTTTCACAATAGACTCTGTTTATAAGCATCATTGCCAAACCAAAGGCATTTCACATGAACTTTGCACTACAAAGAGATGTAAAAACATATGCATATGTAATCATTGTTGCATTATTAATCATTACATATTAGAATCCATATATATTGGTATGTCTTTACAGTTAACCTGTTGGTCTAATGGAGACACCATGAGGGTGCAAATAAAGTGTGCATTCTCCTCACTGTCACAGGAGTCTTAAAAGTGTTCAGTTTGGCATGCAAGTACCTTAGTGTTGACATGTTGGCATTAGCATGATGTATTAGAGGACAGGCAACTGATCAAGAGAACAGGGGAACTGATGATTGAGGAGTGCTGTGCTAATATCACAGATAATGTAGCAGGATGAGGGGAAGATCAGGAGATTCCACAGGGTAAGCTGACTGCTATATAGAAGAAAGAGATAACTACATCGTTTTCGCATTCGTTCAGTGCCAAGAGAGGGTTGGGCTACATTGACATATGCAATGTATACATTATTGGATAAAGTAATTTTTATAAATTTTTCTGCCAATAAATACACATTACACAAGTGACAAACAAATTGGAATTCACATAACATTTATAGTGCTCTAGTAAAGGGACCAACAAACATCATACCTTTCCTAAGCGTGTAAATACAAGTGGTGGTTTTGGGAGAATAGCACTTAGTTCATAGTGAGAACACCTTGAAACACAAGGCACCCATCAGCATTACAATAACGGATAATTCCAACAACCCACACGCATACATGTTGCGGGCCAATTCCTACCTCCTACAAAATGACCCACACAAAACCACTCTCCAGAACCACCTTGAAAACTACTGCAACAATAATTCTGACGAAAACACAGACCCGGTGACGGTGTGGCTTGCAGTAAGTACGGGCAGGGACGCTATATCTCGCTAACTGCACACTGGGCAAATGTAGTGGCGGGTGGGCCTGAGCCGGCTAGCCATTTGGCGCATGTCCTTCCACCACCGAAGATTGCAGAGCATTTCTCTTTGCCTCCTGTTGCCTCCTCCTCCTACTCCGCTTCCTCCTCCTCTACCATCTCCTCATCCGGTCAGCGTAACACCTTCGCCACCAACATCAGCACATCCAGGGGGAAACGTCAGCAGGCTGTTTTAAAACTGCCGGTTTGACGCACATCCCTTGCCTGGCGGATGTGCTGAATTTGGTGGTACAGAATTTTTTAAAAAACTACCCGGATATGTCAGAGCTGCTGCATAAAGTGCGGGCCGTCTGTGCACACTTTCGGCGTTCTCACCCTGCTGCTGCTCGCCTGTCTGCGCTGCA
>BLSH010491076.1:504068-557144 GCA_018402905.1 Glandirana rugosa | reverse complement strand
CCCATTTATTTGTAGGGCACTTGCCCTAGTTTGAAGATGATTTTAGAACAGTTATATGGCTTCTACCGTTAATTAATACTTTTCAGACACAGTTTGAAGATGATCCACATTCACCTCCATTTTTGCTTTTTTTATGTTTTTATTTTTTTAAAAATATTTACAGTTATTTCCCTGTCCCCATTTTTTTGTAGGGCACTTGCCCTACCCTTACCCCCATTTTACTTCCTTTTGCAGCCCTCTGGGGCTTTCCAGGACTTTCCTACAGCCATTTTTGTGCCTAAAAGTTCGGGTCCCCATTGATTTCAATGGGGTTCGTTGTCCGTGCGATCGTTCGGGTTCCGTCCGGACCCGGACCCGGACTTTGTCCCGAAGTTCGGACGGACCAGCAGAACCCGAACTTCCAGGTGTTCGCTCAACTCTAGTCTTTACAGTTCCATTAAAATGTGTTAATGAAAATAAACAGGACAGACATGTATACATAGCTTTGCTAAACTGATGCAGCATTTTTATTCACATTTATTATCATTAAGCATTATTGCATTGTTTAAATATTAAAGGGTCACTAAATAAATATTATGGGACTCAGGTGACATACGGCATACCAATCAAGCATGTTCTTTTAGTAGCGTGGTATGCTATGTGCTGTCCATAGTGCTGAAGGCTAAGAACATGTGTAAATCCTGTAGTTCAAAACATTGCTTTTTTTTGCATGGTGTCTCTAACTCTAAAGTACCCCCTATCACTTAATCCTCCCAACCTTGCTTGAACCCCTAAAGCATATCTAAGCTCAAAAACAAAAAATATTTACAACAGCTTACCAGTATTGGGAGGTGGTGGCCGCATTATTAGTTTCAAGTATGTATGTCTTTGTTGATGTCCAGTTGACAGTATTAGTGATTTACAAAGGAAACATAACATTTGTTTTTGCTGTATTTTCAGCTCACAGAAAGAGACAAGGACCCTGAACTGTTGGCAAGAGCAACACACATTTTCCGTACTTGATAAAAATGCTTTTAGCCTGCAAAAAACAAGTGCAGCCACCTAGTTAAGGACTGGTAAGCTGCAATAAACAGCATTTTGTTTTTGAGTTTAGATACACTTAATTACACGATGACTTGACTTTACCCTTTAATACTAACACCTAAACTGACCTTAACACTTAATCTTGACCCTAACTCCTAAAATGGTTCCTTAACACTTATCCTTCCTCAACACTTAACTAATAATCTCAACATACACACTAGCCTCAAAAGTTAATCCTTCAACCTAACATTTACCTATCCTAACCCTTAAACTAGCCCTAACACTAAAGTAATCCTTTGTTCTGTATGCTCATCGTGTATGCTGGGAGCAGCTAATTAGAAATCCTCAGATCTCTGGGCTGAAAGATACTGGTGCTGAACTATTAACACTGATAGCTAGTGATAGATCTTTTTATCCAAAGCTTGAACCTAATGTGAAAATGATCATAACTCCTAAATTCAGCTTTTTACCTCTGTAGAATCCTTCTTCTTTAAAAAAAATAGTCATAACCATAGTTGACTGGTTATAACCATTTTCTTTCAACTTGTGGCTGTGAAATAAGAGAGGGCCAGAATTCTAAAATCCAGTTACTGTAATGTTGTTTATCAAGAAGAAAGCTTTCTTTGTATGCTCCATTTCTTTATTTTTACTTTTTCCCTATTGCGATTTTAAGGTTAAACTAAAAGATCACAAGCAAATGCTTACCAACCAGACAGCTTTCTGAGACAAGGAGTGAAGACAAGCTGTCTTTTAAAACTGAGAATGCTGATTGCTAGGTTCACCTTCCCTTGCCTTATCCAGCACTACATGAGAAAAGCAGGCCTTTCAGCATATGGAAAGTAGGAGGGACAAATTTGCCCTGTTTATGGTAACAGTATCTCATTGGATTGTAGGTGACCTAAACAAGGTATGGACAATATTAAAACCCACTTGAAGAACATAGAAAAATATATTTAGTCATATAGACTATGTACAAGCACTTTCTTGTTACAGGAGCAGCACAGGGTGTCTAAATAGAACTGTGCAGTTCAGTAGGCAATAGAGTAAGACACAATGAGGTTGATTTACTAAAATTTGAGACAGCAAAATATGGTGCAGTTGCTCATGCTAGCCAATCAGATTCTAACGTCAGTTTGTTCAATTATGCTTTGACAAAAAAAAAAAAAAGCTGAAAGCTACTTGGTTTCTATGCAGAGCTACACCACCTTTTGTACTCTGCCGATTTAGTAAATCATCCTCACTGTTCTTTATAATGTAGCAGTCTGGTTCAGACAGTTCCCCTCTTCTTTTATGCATGCGAGGACACATGCTGAGGGGTGTGTCTGCTACTCAGCTCTGCCAGGACAGAGTATTGCAGTGTAAGGAGAGGAAGCAGCATTGTCTTTGAAAAAGGTATTTTAAAGTGGACCTTGCCATAGACCATCAGAAAGAAAGTAAAGCCACCATGCAAAAGGTTTTAAAAAGACATGACAAATAAGACATATTTACTTGCAGGTTTTTCTTTTCAAGAATTTTCTCACTTTTTTTCTTTTTAGTACTCTCCTCTTGGCAGTCATTTTATGAAAGGGTAGGGGATTCAATATACCCCTGTTTTGTGGAGTTCTAACCCATTCCCTTGCCTATGTGACACTAGACATCATTTAAAGAAAAAATGTATTTGCCAGAAATCCTACAAAATCTTGCAGTATATGCATTAGGTTTTCCCAGGAAGGTAACTGGCATTAGATTTCCCAGGAAGGTAACTGGCTGTAAGAGCCTTCATAGGATGGATGCGTGAGGCCCTGGCTACATCACCAGTGCCTCTAAAGGCTACAAATTGAAATTTTGTTAAAAATAGGTAACAGTCAAATGTCTTTTTTTCACCACAAAAACCAATGATGATTGGATATGCATGCAATGCTTTTTTTCTGTTAAGGGGGACACAAATCATAACAAGCAAGGATTCAAAAATATAAAAAGATAAACAGGTGTCAGGTTGTTTAAAATTTAATAAATTCATGTTTTTTACATTGGTTGCATATGATTAATGTATTTCAATGTGCATTTTGCTATTGTAAAGGCCTGTGAACATAGGGGCTAAAGCACTGAAGTACCTTGTGAATGTTTTATTGAAATCCAACCTCAAGTGTTGCCTTGGACACCAATGTGCACTCAAGTAGATCATGCGTACATTATTACTTCAGAAAACATTCAAAGCAGTTAGAAAATGCTTGTTGCAATAGTACAGAAGATGTGATTAAGCACAACCATACTGTCATTATACCTTATTAACAACGAATAAACTATTCTCTGCAAATTATTTAATGGACAGGATTTTTTATACACTTTATCATTAAATAATGATTCAAGCAGCTTATTTCAGATTTATATTGGGATCATTGGTTTGGCATTCTCCCATTAAATAATGCACTACATAAGTTCTACAGTATGTCAATCTTGTGGTAATGAGCCTGTTGTAATAGAACCCTTCAAGGTTAAACACTGTTTTGCAGCAGTAATTGAGCAGAGCTCTTTGTGAAATCTTGGATAATTGCCAGTACGACTGAATGCTTATTCTCTATTTTTCCTCCATCACACAAATTCACTTTGAGAAAGTTTGCTTTGCTCTATATATTTTACCCACATTTTTCATTTTTGATAATTGATAATAATCATTTACGTAAAGTAAAAAAATGAAAACAAATTTTCTTTATATTTTTGGGAAACAAAATAGCCTTCGCAACTAACTGTAATTAATAAAAAAAAAACATATTTTAATGATATCTGTATTTTGACAGCTAGTTATGCAACTATAGGGCCCTGCAAAAGTGAGCCACTTTTAGCAGCCAGTCAGACGAATACCATTTAGAGTTTTTAACTGTCATAATTTTGTGACTTCTTATTTTACATTTTTTTTAATTGAAATCATTACTGTGACATTTCATTTGTCATACTAGAAAAAGAAACAGGTAATATGTGTAGGAATGTGGAAGAAGAGATAACATGGGAGAACATTTAGAGCTGAACTAAAATGTAAAGTATAGCATATTTTTTACACCTTTCTGGACAATAAGATACAGTATTAAGCGTAGAAATATAGTCAAATTTATCATGTCCTCTTTCTTTGTGTTTACAGGCAGTTCAATTCTCCAAAGATTCTCCCCACTGAAATAAAAATACAGAATATGCTTGTTGCCATTTAGAAGCCACAGGCACATGTGGGTGAGGGAGATTTACAAAACATATTTAGATTTTTACAGCAAACGGAAAACCCCAGCTCACTTACTAGCCAGCCTGCAACAAACGGAATTAATCCTGTCTAACAGTTCATGTTAAAATAAGGGGTTTAGTTTGCAGACATTCACAAATATATGCGTAAGCTGTAGAGGCCACATCACTGCACCCTAGTGTACTGCAGTCCTAACTCTATAAGTTTGGAGAGTCTCCAAAGTTGGAGCACATATGTAATAATGGAAAGATTAAGGGCAGGCATGCCTGGAGGGAGCCAAGTCCTCCTTAAAGATACAGGGATGCAGTGGACAGCCAACAATAGCAGAATGGCAGTGAAGGTATCCAATGAGTCCCCTCACCAATTTACCAAAAGTACAAACAAATGGCAACTACCCCAACCTATAACTGGCCTTTGCAGCAAGGAGCACATGAAAGGGCAACGCATATCAAAAATTCCAAGCTCATTTACCAGCCAGTCGGCAACAAACTGAATTAACCCTGTCTAACAGTTCACATTAAAACAAGTGGTTTAGTTTGCACACATTTGCAAATATATGTGTAAGCTGCAGAGGCCACATCACAGCACCCCAGTATACTGCAGTCCTAACTCTATACATTTTGAGAGTCTCCCAAGTAGGAGTACGTATACAGTATCTCACAAAAGTGACTACACCCCATCCATTTTTGTAAATATTTTATTATATCTTTTCATGTGACAACACTGAAGAAATGACACTGTGCTACAATGTAAAGTAGTGATTGTACAGCTTGTATAACAGTGTAAATTAGCTGTCCCCTCAACACACAGCCATTAATGTCTAAACCACTGGCAACAAAAGTACACAAGAGTACACCCCTAAGTGAAAATGTCCAAATTTGGCCCAATTAGCCATTTTCCCTCCCTGGGGGTCATGTGACCGGTTAGTGTTACAAGGTCTCAGGTGTGAATGGGGAGCAAGTGGGGTAAATTTGGTGTTATCGCTCTCACTTTTTCATACTGGTCACTGGAAGTTCAACATGGCACCTGAAGGCAAAGAACTCTCTGAGTTCCTGAAAAAAAAAATTTGCTCTACATAAAGATGGCATAAGCTATAAGAAGATTGCCAAGACCATGAAACTGAGCTGAAGCATGGTGGCCAAGACCATACAGTGGTTTAACAGGACAGGTTACACTCAGAACAGGCCTCGCATTGGTCAACCAAAGAAGTTAAGTGCATGTGCTCGGCATCATATCCAGAGGTTGTCTTTGGGAAATAGACGTATGAGTGCTACCAGTATTGCTGCAGAGGTTGAAGGGGTAGGGGGTCAGCCTGTCAGTGCTCAGACCATATGCCACACATGGCATAGAACTGGTCTGCATGGCTGTTGTCCCAGAAGGAAGCGTCTTCTAAAGATGATGAACAAGAAAGCATGGAAATAGTTTTCTGAAGACAAGCAGACTAAGGACATGGGTTACTAGAACAATGCCCTGTGGTCTGATGAGATCAAGATAAACTTATTTGGTTCAGATTGTATCAAGCGCGTGGCGGCAACCAGGCGAGGAGTACAAGGACAAGTGTGTCCTGCCTGCAGTCAAGCATGGTGGTGGGAGTGTCATGGTCTGAGGCTGTATGAGTGCTGCCAGCACTGGGGAGCTACAGTTCATTGAGGGAACCATGAATGCTAACGTGTACTGTGGCATACTGAAGCAGAGCATGATTCCCTCCCTTCGGAGACTGAGCCACAGGGCAGTATTCCAACATGATAACGACCCCAAACACACCTCCAAGACAACCACTGCCTTGCTAAAGAAGCTGAGGGTAAAGGTGATGGACTGCCCAAGCATGTCTCCAGTCCTAAACTCTATTGAGCATCTGTGGGGCATCCTCAAACAGAAGGTGGAGGAGTGCAAGGTCTCTGACATCCACCAGCTCTGTGATGTTGTCATGGAGGAGTGGAAGAGGACTCCAGTCGCAACCTGTGAAACTCTGGTGAACTCCATGCCCAAGAGAGTTAAGGCAGTGCTGGAAAATAATGGTGGCCACACAAAATATTGCCACTTTGGGCCCAATTTGGACATTTTCACTTAGGGGTGTACTCACTTTTGTTGCCAGCTGTTAAGATATTAATGGTTGTGTATTGAGTTATTTTGAGGGGACAACACATTTACACTGTTACGCTCACTACTTTTTCATTGTAGCAAAGTTTCATTTCTTCAGTGTTGTCACATGAAAAGATAGAATAAAATATTTACAAAAATGTGAGGGTTGTACTCACTTTTGCGAGATACTGTATAATAATGGCTAGATTAAGGGCAGGTATACCTGGAGGGGAGCCCAGGGGTGGGTGAGAAGGAAACGAAGGACCTTTTATGTCACTGGACTGCTCAGAAAAATGCACAATTGATTGTATTTGATAGGAAATTAGGGAGGGGGATTCAGAAATTATAGAGTTGGGATTAAAGACAAAGGTGTGTAATGTAACTAAAAATGGAGCCCCACATAATCATATGTGTCATATGTTTTACTGGCTTTAAGTAGTGAACGTTTTTTGTTTTCCTAAACCATTATTTAAAGTCGAGCATCACTAGCATGTGCCCAAACCCCACACCCACTGTTGGCTGCCCCAGGTGCTTACATAACTGTAAAAGATCTTCTAAACATCGGAAAAGACACCCATGAATGCAGAGACATTTGCTGAGTTATGCTATTTCTATATTTCGCTTTGCTGGTTCCCAGAAATTTGGAGTGCATAGGAGGCAACGTAGAAGAAAGTGCTGGGTAGGAGGTAGGCTGCCAAAAAGAGAGCGAAAGATATAGAGTCTCCTAACATTTATGAAGTCCTATAAACATGGCGGCAAAGTTTCTTTAGCATCTTAATGTAATACAGTAAGAATCTTTACCTTTGCAGCTGCCTTGAATGGTAACAAACATAAGAAATATTCTCTCTTTATCAGATCTTTATCTGATGGGTGAACAGAGCACGCTTCATATTCAAACTTCCAGCGCATCATCTCTTTTAGCCTTCCTCTGCTGGTCCATTACCACTGCATTACTTACAATTGGCTCCTCTACACAGTTCAGATTGGCAAGCAGGGCATTTGACAGAAATAAAAAGGGTCATGGAAGACGGCAGCATTGTCTCACCGCTCCACCACTCGCCGGTCTTAAGCACATCCAAGGAGGGAGACAAGCTGACCTAACATGGGGAAACCAGAGCACAGCCCCTCGGTGACACGCTCCCGTTCTCCACGGGACAGAGGTACACAGCCAAATAAGGGCTTCCACGATCTTTTATGATCCCAGTCCCGGGATGCAGCATCCTCTACCCAGGCCGTGGGCCTTTCCAAAGCACGTAGCAGGAGCCCTTCCAGAACACCGCGTGCAGCATCGCTGGCAAGCCCTGCTATCACCGAGAGATCGCTCTGCCTGGTGGACCAGGAAAGCAGTAGCAGCTGACATTAAAGACATGCTTTCTGCAGCAATATCGTACCTCCACAGAGACATGCAAAATATGACATCCAGACTTGAGGAAATAGAGGAATTGACTGACCGTCATGACAGTGACATCCACGAGGCACAGCAGGCCCTTAATGCTCACACACTCTAACTAAGAGACCTCCATAGACACCTAGAAGATCTCAAAAACAGAAGTCGGAGGCATAATATTTGGATTAGGGGCCTGCCAGAGTCAGTCGATCCTACCCAGCTCACTCAAGCCACCCTTTCCATCTTTAATGACTTATTGGACAGACCCCCAGGCACTCAGATTGAGATGGAATGTCTTCATCGCGCCCTGAGACCCAGAGGAAGAGATGCAGACCCACCCAGAGACATCATAGGGTGTATTGTGAATTTCAAATTGAAGGAAGAAATCTTAAGAAGGGCCAGAACCAGAGGTAGAATTCTGTACAATGGCACAGAAATCAAGCTCTATCAAGACCTCTCCCAGATCACCCCGCAAAAGCGTAAGAACTTCCGTCCCCTTTTGGATGTACTCAGAGAGCGAGATATTACATATAGATGGGAGTTCCCCTTCTGTCTGCAGTACCATTAAGAAGACAGAGACTTTCCCCTCACGACTCTCTGCTACCTGCTAATCAAAGATCCCCGGGCAGTGGAAGTGTCCCTGCTTCCCCAGCACACAGAAAAGCCAGAAAAGACTGACTTATCATCCAGCTGCCTTGTTGCGATCTGCCCTACCTACCTGCACTCGTTCAAGATCTACCAACTTCTCGGTTGATCTCTCATCCTATTCACCCTTCAGAACTGTCTATCTCGTGTGCGCATACGCTTCATCCTGAAACAGGTAATGGTTTTCGCAGAGCCCTTGCTATGAGCTGAGTCACTACAAGTTTCATGCCAGACAGGGACAACTTTTTGCCTAAGACACCCGACAGACACCTGCGGTGACTCAATGGTTTTCATGAACCCCTCTCCTCCTTTTTTCTCCTCAGCAGTCTTTACACCCATACGGTTATTACTTAACCTGTGAGACTTTATCCCACCCATCAAAACTCCTCTGTTATGTTTTGGGGAGACACCATCGTAAAAATCACTTTTGTCGTCTAGACACCGAGCCGACCCAATGCCACAACAGTAGCCTACCACGCACACTACCGCTTATCTCCTTCTCCGATTGACAAAAAGCTATAGCTCTCACCCTCATCTCATGATCCACATGAAGCTAGCAGCTTTAACCACTTCAATACAGGACGTTTATACCCCCTTCCTGCCCAAACCAATTTTCAGCTTTCATCGCTCTCACACTTTGAATGACAATTACTCTCTCATGCTACACTGTCCCCAAACAAAATTTTTATCATTTTTTTCACACAAATAGAGCTTTCTTTTGGTGGTATTTAAGAACCTCTGGGTTTTTTATTTTTTGCGACATAAGTGAAAAAATTGCGATCATTTAAAAAAAAAACACTTTTTTTTAGTTTCTGTGATAAAATTTTGCAAATAAGTAATTTTTGTTCATAAATTTGGGCCAAAACCTATACTGCTACCTATCTTTGGTAAAAATAACCCAAACAAGTGTATATTATTTGGTCTGTGTGTTATAGAATCTAGAAGCTATGGTGCCAATCATTGAAAATTGATCACACCTGATGCACTGATGGCCTATCTCAATTCTTGAGGCCCTGAAATGTCAGGAATGTACAAATACCCCTCAAATTACCCCCTTTTGAAAAGTAGACATTCCAAGGTGTTTAGTAAGAGGCATGGCAAGTTTTTTTAAGTTGTACTTTTTTCCCACAATTCTTTGGAAAATTAAGAATTATTATTATTATTTTTTTTTTTGCACAAAATTGTCATAACAACAAGTTATTTCTCACACACAGCATATGCATGTAATTACACCCCAAAATACATTTTGCTATTCACCCTGAGTATGGCGATACCACATGTGTGAGACTTTTTCACAGCCTGGCCACATAGAGAGGTCCAACATGCAGGGAGCACCGTCATGCATTCTAGGAGCAGAATTGTCACATCTAATTTCCTAATGACCTATTACACTTTTGTAGGCCCTGGAGCACCTGGACAATGGAATTGCCCAGAAAATGACCCCATTTTGGAAAGCAAACACCCCAACCTATAATCTATGAGGCATTATGAGTCTTTTGAATGGTTCATTTTTTCCCACAAGTCTTCGAAAAACGTGGAAAGAAAATGAAAACGCTTTTATTTTTACACAAAATGGTCAATTTATAAGATATTTCTAACCATAGCATGTACATAGCAAAAATTAACCCCCAAAAAATATTCTGCTACTCATCCTGAGTATGGCGATACCTCATGTGTGAGACTTTTACACAGCCTGGCCACATAGAGAGGTCCAACATGCAGGGAGCACCGTCAGGCATTCTAGGAGCAGAAATTTCACATCTAATTTCCTAACGACCTATTACACTTTTGAAGGCCCTGGAGCACCAGGACAATGGAATTACCTACAAAATGACCCCATTTTGGAAAGCAAACACCCCATTATGAGTCTTTTGAATTGTTCATTTTTTTTCACAAGTCTTCAAAAAATGTGGAAAGAAAATGAAATGCTTTTATTTATTTTTTTTAATTTTTTTTTTTATTCCATAAAACTTTATTAGTCGATTAATATAGTGTACAGACATGTTCAACCAAAAAAAAAAAACGATAACAGAGTTACATATGCATTAGAAGAGACATATGGCATAGCACGGGTATTGCAGCATTCTGAATTAATTCCACATTTATTGGGTGGTATCCGTTAATTATTCTTATTCGTAGCTTTGCATATTTAGCTACTAAGGTGAGCGTGTGTTGAGGTTTTAGGTAGAGAACGGGGGATAAGGGGGTGGGGGGGGGAAGAGGGGAGGGGGGAGTGGAAGTGCGGGATGTGTGCCAGGGCCTGAAGTTGGGGGAGAGGCAATAGATACTTCCTGTGATAAATTCACGGGGTCCACCATGTCTGATCGTCATAACCTTCTAACTATTTCAGGAGTTTCGGGGGTATTTGGGGAGAGTTATGGGTATATTGCTCGGTAATCGTTGGTCGTCTGAAAGTGGATCCAGCATGACCAAGTCTTTCTGAATTTGTCAGACTTATCGAGGGAGGTGGCGATCAGCTCCTCCATGTCCATCACTCTGTTTAGCCGGGCGAACCAGTCTTTGAGCTGCTTTTATTTTTACATAAAGTGGTCAATTTATAAGATATTTCTAACACATTGCATGTACATAGCAAGAATTAACCTCCAAAATATATTCTGCTTGGCCACATTGAGAGGTCCAACATACAGGGAGCACCGTCAGGCATTCAAGGAGCATAAATTACACATAAAATTTCATTCATACCTATCATACTTTTGAAGGCCCTGGAGTACCAGGACAGTGGAATTACCCCCAAAATGGCCCCATTTTGGAAAGCAAACACCCGAAGTATATTCTATGAGGCATGGGCTGCAGATAGGTACTCGGGTACTCTGATGGGCTGCAGATAGGTACTCAGATATTCTGATGGGCTTCTGAAGTTTTTAAAATGAATAACAGCTCAATTTCACACACTGACCCCTCCAAAATGCGAATGGGTGTAACTTAACCACACAATGTAACACATGCATGCAAATTGAAACCTAGGCTGCCCAATGATCCTCTTATCTTTCCTCATTAACCTCTTCTCTCTCTAATCTGAAACTGAAGGCTATCAGATCAAATACCCTCCTGCCCAATTCACAACGCACACAAATACCATAAAAATAAACAAGACACGTCCAACTAACAATGGAAGAAATAATCTATCACGCACTTCCTATCCGGAAAAGACCCCATCACAGGGCATTGCTCCCCTTTTACACTTATTTTCTCCCTCCTCTCCTCATCATCAAACTACCACAATCACAAATAGAAGAACCGAAGAGTGGCGTAGTCTTTAGAGCAACTGATACAGTGTTTCTATATACTTTCAACTTCTTCTGCGCTCCTACCACCTCCTACCACAGCATAGTTTTTACAACTTTGCTGAACCCACCTGACCTACACGGTACGTCTAGGCAAGATAGCTGGTCTATACTTGCAGTCGGTCTCACCCCCCACCAAAACAACCTAACCTACTTCCCATACATTCACGCCACACTTACCTACAACCCTCACCTCACTCCTGTGCCCGTCTACCCCCCACCTTCTGTTTTTATTTATTTATTTATTTTTCTGATCTTGTCACCCCAAAAATGCCCGCTACAGTAAGGAAAACCAAGAATGCAAATGTCAAAATAGCTTCGCTCAACGCGAATGGCCTAAACGTACCGGAAAAGAAAACACAGCTCTCTATGTATATACGTAAAATCAAAGCTGATATTATCCTGCTACAGGAGACTCATTTCAAAACCGGTCACATACCTAAACTAACAAACAGGGATTTCCTTACAGCACACAATGCAACCAACAACTTAGCTAAAACAAAAGGAGTCTCCATCCTTATCTCCAAACATCATCCTCTCAACATCGCAGACACACTAATAGACAAAGAGGGCTGCTTCCTGTTACTGAAGGGTAGCCTCTGGGGAAGACCACTCACAATAGCTAATATTTACAGCCCCAACTCAGCCCAAGTCAGCTTTTTCCGAAATCTAACAACAACCCTGGCTTCCTTCAAAACAGGAATCCTCCTCCTTGGAAGTGACTTCACCGCAGCACTCAACCATGTTGAAGACACGTCCACAGGTACCTTATCCTTACCATACAGAGCTCTTTGTCAAATCAAGATTCAACTACAAGAACTTCTCCTGCATGACTCTTGGCGTACCTTAAACCCTGGAGTAAAAGACTATACCTTTTATTCCTCCCCCCACAGCCAGTACTTCAGAATAGACTACATTTTTCTTTGGCAAAAAAACCTACCACTCCTTTCCATGGCAAGCATTGAACTGCTATTCCTTTCAGATCACCACCCTGTAACCTTCACCCTAACATTCTCTGAAGAGCTACAATTCACCAAGACCTGGAGACTTTACACATCCCTTTTGATAGAGCCTACCCATTCCAGCACAATCAGTAAACACATTTCTGACTTCTTCAAACTTAACAACACACCTGACATGAGCCCCCTGACCCAACATGAAGCCCACAAGTGCATGGTCAGAGGCCTCCTGCTAAAAATGGCAGCTACCCCGTAAAATAATCAGACAAGAGAACATTGACAAACTCTTGAAACCAATACAATACCTTGAACGAACACACAAAATGACTAGGGCCCAACACACCTTAAAGGAGCTGGATAATGTACGTTCCCAATTAAAAGAAGAGCTGGGTTGCAAGTTCAGGAAAAAATGTATCCTCTCACAGAAACTTTTCTATGAACATAGTAATAAATGTGGAAGTTATCTTGCCAGAGTTCTACTGATCAAAAAAGCATGCACAACAATACATACCTTGCACACATCTACAGGACAAACACTAACAGCTAAGGAGGACATTGCAAATCACTTTGCACAGTATTACTCTGAGCTTTACAACCTCATGCCTGACAAAAAGCCCCCGAACGACATTGGATCTAGGAAAACCTTAATTGAAGACTTTCTTAAAAGTTACAGTCCTAAACAAATATCCTTCAGCAAGCCAAAGTTATTGATGGTCCCCTAACTGCTGACGAATATAAAATTACGATTAAACAAATGAAGCAGGGCAAATGTCCAGGCCCGGATGGCTTTTCCCTGGCCTACTATAGAACCTTTGCGGATTTATTAATGAAACCATTTCTACAAGCCTACAGCCAACTCTCCGAGACAGAAACCCCACCCACCAGCCTGTTAGAAGCACACATATCTGTTAACCCCAAACCCAGAAAAGATCTTACTCTTGCCTCTAACTACTGCCCCATATCACTTCTAAATGTGGACTTGAAAATATATGTAAAAATCTTAGCCAATCGTATCCTCCCCTTAATAACAAATCTCATATTTACAGACCAAGTGGGTTTCGCAGGGAAGCTAGGGATAATACCCTCAAAGCGTTAAATATCCAGCACCTTCTCACCAAATCCAAACAACCTGGATTCCTGTTATCCTTAGACATGGAGAAGGCATTTGACAGGTTGGCATGGGACTATCTGGCTGCCGTGCTTTGGGCACTGAGGCTTGGCGAACGTTTGATCAGCCTCATAATGGCCTTATACATCAACCCAACTGCCAGGGTCCGCGCAAATGGCCTCCTGTTAGACGCCTTCTCCATCAAAAATGGCACCCGCCAAGGATGCCCTCTATCCCCTCAAATGTTTATACTTACCCTGGAACCACTCCTGAGACGTATCCGTGAACATCCAAACATTTGAGGAGTGTCTGCAGGGGACAAACAGTACAACGTGGCAGCATTTTCTGATGATGTCTTGCTGTTTCTTACAGAACCACACTTCACACTACCTAACCTGCTAAAAGACCTCAGTCTTTTTCAATACATAGTGCACCTAAAAGTCAACTACAATAAATCACAAGCATTGAACATATCTCTCCCATTCACTTGGCAAAAGGAGGCAAGAACCTACCTTGGTATCCAGCTTCCAACACATCTCCAAGACATATACTCCAAAAATTTCCTACCAATCCTAAAAAGCATAGAAAAATGACTTTAAGAATTGGAATAAATCACACTTTTCGTGGTTTGGCCGAGCAGCAATTATCAATATGAACTTCTTTCCATGAATCTTATATCTTCTCCAAACACTACCTATCGCTATACCAAAGAGTTTCTTCAATTCAATCAGATCAGCATGCAGGGCCTTCTTATGGACTCACAAAGGTCCGAGAATTAGTTTAGACCAACTCACAAAATCTAAAACTAAAGGTGGTATTGGACTCCCTGATATACAACAATACTATAGGGCATGCCACTTACAACGTGTCATAGATTGGCACGTCAACTCCCGGACAAAAGACTGGGTCAAGCTGGAAAATTCCTTTGCCCAAACCCCAATATGTGGTATTCCATGGATCCAACATAACCAAATTACACTACACCAGACCTACAGAAACACCCATGCATAGAACCAACCCTCCAATGTTTCAAAGAGGCATGCAACAAATTCAAGATCACCTCCACCACTGGTCCTTTCCACCAGGTATGACCAGGCATTCTTGTTCCAAAGATTAACCCAGCATTGGTCTGAGGGTTGTCCACCCCCTACAAAATGGTAAACCTCTAGCATACGACAATTTTATGTCACAGTGGGCCAACTCTCGGGTCACATTCTGGGGCTACTTGCAAATCCAACATTTCATCCAATCGATCCAAAGAACTCATAATTTATCTGCACCACTAACCCCTTTTGAAATGCTATGCACAAACCCTTCCCCCCAAAGACACGTAATTACAGCTATGTATAGCCTACTATTGCACAACACAAAAGGCAATGAAGGGAAAGCATGTAACGCATGGGCCCGAGACCTACACCTAGACCTATCAGAGACCCAATAGGAGAGGATATACAGATGCATTCATAAAGGATCCATAAATGTGTCTACCCAGGAAAACAACTACAAAGTGTCCTTGCAATGGTACCTACACAAATTTGATCATTTGATTCCAGACCGATGCTGGAGATACCACCTACTGGAGGGGGGCCTCTTGCACATCTGGTGGAACTGCCCGTACATCATTGACTTCTGGAAGACAATACCCACACAAATAGTATCAATCACCACTTACCCCCTTGAATTTACACCTGCTCAATACCTCCTCCACCACCAAGAGAACTTGAGTGCATCTTACCATAAATCTCTAACCATGATACTAATAAATGCTGCCAAAATGTGCATCCCCAGGTTGTGGGGTACCTCGGAAATCCCCTCACTTACTGATTGGTGCAAGAGAATAGACAAAATAGCGGAAATGGAAGAACTGATCGCCATAGTGCATGATTCTCCTTCCAATTTTACAAAGAAATAGGCATGCTGGCATGGCTTCCGCTCCTCAAATGAATATATTCAGGCTACTGGCCTCCCTTAATTAAATTCATCAATGACTTACCAGTAAGTCCTATCCTTAACTTTAAAATCTTTTACAGCCTACAGGAATAATAAGAAGACTATGCACCCCCCTTTCCCCTCTCTCCCAATGACTTCTGTTCATCTAGCACAATATTCATGCATTGCATGTGCGGGTCACATGCATATTGGATTTACACAGTGCCATATCCTTTATATCACCACTCCACCAACACCCACATGCTTTTCATGCCCCCCCCCCCACTCAACATCCCATTCCCCTCTTCTTACTGAGTTGAGGTTAAAACAAAGACAACAGACTTCAAGCATTACTCTTGTTCCTAACCATCATTACACTCTTGTTTTTATGTTACAGGTTATAATGAACCAGAGTGCAGCCTTGTTACTTATAGTCCATCTAGTACACACTGTTAATTTTGAGATGAAGACTCGACTAACTGTACTTTCTTTATGCACAAAAGTTTCTGCAAGCTTTTACTAGACATGTTTCTTGACCTGTCAATCTTGAATCACTGTATACTTTTATAATTTGTATATCCCTTAATACAAATTAGTTTTTGGAAAAAAAAAAAAAGAAATAAAAAGGGAAGTGACCAGCATATGGAGATCGAGAGAGATGCAGTAACCAGGTATATGCTTGAATTAAAGCATTTAATCCACATCTCTATTTTTATAATAGTTTTAAGGGCTGTCCATGACAAAACAGATGATTGGTGACCCAAAATGTTATGTACATATTATTTTGTCCATGTGTTTGAAATAAATATCTCCTATCCGGAACCACATTAGCTTCTCAATTTATTTGACATTATTTAATAATACTTTATTATTAATAGAGTTTTAATATTTTTTGGTTTTTCAAGTTAGTATGTATGTTATCATAGTGGCTAAGGACTGTTACAATGATTCTAGGCATTTTTATGATGTTTCAATGGCTTATTAAGTGGTCCATTTGCTTTGAACAATTTACCAGACAAGGCTGTCCCCTACCCCCACTTCAATTTGCATTTCTTTGGAACCCGTCCTCTCCTCGATAAGACATAAACTTGATATCAACAGTATTACGATAGGACATAGAATCCATAAATTTGCTGCAAATGCAGATGATATTCTATTCTATGTTGAGCAACCCAGAGTTTCCCTACCACATTTTTTGGCTGTTTTATGTGTTTTCCAAACCATGCCTAATTTTAAAATAAATATGGCTAAATCTGAAATACTTAAAGTACAACTAAGGACAACATACATATTTTAGTAAATCCTCATATAAATACCTGAAAGTTACACAGGGTAATAAACACAATAACTGAAATTATTATTTCCCTACCATGAAATCCCTCAGCTGCCCATGTGATATAAGATTCCCTCCCCCCAGTGATGTCAGGACGTTTTTGCAGAGAGAATAGATGCAAATGGGGACAACATGAGTCTAACACAGGCAATTCAAAAACCAGGAAGTAAAGTTGTCACGTCACTAAAGGAAGTGCACATGACAGCTGGAGACAAGGTAGAGATCTCACCATCCTTACTGCTTTTTGTCAAACAATCAGACTGTATAGGTACATAATATATTGATTTCTTCATTTTGACCATAGTTCTACTTTAATATTTTGGTCCCCAAGACTGAGGTCAATTTATTAAAACCACATTTCCAGTTTCAGCTATAATTCAGTCCCCATGACTGAGGTTGATTTATTAAAACCACAATTCCTGTTTCAGTGGCAATAATAATAATCTAAGTTAAAATATCTAGGTGTATATTTAACACCCCGTCTCTAGCTTATTCAAGAGTAACTATATACCCCTCTTAAACTGTCTAAAATCAGATCTTAGCCATTGGTCCTCCCTTTGTCATTCTTGGCTGGGCAAAATTAATATTGTAAAAATGAATATTTTCCCTAGAGCTCTACTTGATTCTCATGGGTATTCTTGTAAGCTTCTTCTCCACCCTCCAATCGCTTATCTCTCATTGTGTGTGGAAAGGGACCAATGAAGAAATCTCCTGTGATGTTCTATTTCACTCTAAATGAGGAGGAAAACTTGCACTCCCAAATTTTAAGTTCTATTTCCATGCTATAGCACTAACTCCTATCTCTGACTGGAGATATGTCGGGGATTCTAAACTCTGGGTGAGCTTGGAATTGGACCTTTCTGTAGCCCATGGATCACATGTTCTTTCAGAGCGTTGGCCCCCTCAACTTCACCTTCCTCCCTTGCCATTTGGGATCCATTACATGTTTGTTGATCTTGGAAATGTAATCCCTTTTTAATGCCTCTATGCAAAGCAGAGTTCTGGCATTTTTTTTTTATATATAAAATTATCCCCATGAATGTCAACTCTCCTTCTTTCACAATTGTCCCCTTTTCTGTAGATGTGCAGCAGCTATTACTCACTTTGCTCCCCTTCTGCAGAGCACAACCATCCTTACTGTGGGCATGTAAAGCCCGATGGGTCCCTCTTCTGGGATTAGGTGCACCGTCACCTTGTATCACGTCATTTCCTGTTTGAAAATAATGCAATGCTACCACCTGGTGATGCCTATTGACTCCTGGGATTGATGACACTCGTCTCCCAGGAGCCAATGCATTGCCAGAAATTATGTATCTTACCGTGTAGAGGTACACAGGAAGAGGATGCAAATGACATTAAAAATAAGTTAAATCAATGAAAAAAACGTTGAAGCAGTTTTATCAGTCTATAATGAATGGGATGGCACAAAGTTGTAAAAGTGTCCGGAACTCAGCTTTAATCGCTGTTTTTTCTTGCCAGAATTATTTGATAAAAGGTTTTAAATATTGGTTTCCTCAGCACCCTCCACTGCTGGATCACATCCTCCAAGACTCTACAATAAAATCGCTACAGGCTCTCTGTGAAGGTTTGTATCCTACCTTCATGGACCAGTGGCGATATGCTCAACTTTCCCAATTTGTTTGCTCACTACCTCAACCTCTCCGCTCTGTAAGAGAACTGAATTCAATTGAAACAATTCTCCATCTTAAAGACCCACTGCTACATTGTGTGTCGCAGTTCTACAAAGCCCTTCTCACATTGCAGTGTACTGTTTACCCTAACTACCTCACCCATTGGGAACTGGATCTCCATTCTTCTTTTACAGATAAACAGAAGGACAAAATACTACAGTTGTCTCATGTTTTTTCTTTCTCTTCAAAAGTGGCAGAAGTTAATTATAAGCTTATCCCCCAATGGCATCACACGCATGTAAAACTTCATACAGTGTATGTATCTTACTTACCATTATGCTGGAGAGTTTGAAGAGGTATCACCTCACAAGTTCATATTGATTGATCACATTGACTAAGGGCATCAGTCTTTGATTTGAGCCCTGGACAATACTATTCCATCGTACAACGGAATCCACAGCCCGGTATAAGAGATTCATTACCTCCCTATCTGCTGATCGCAGCTAAATTTCTCATTCCAAATTTTTGGGAACAGAATTCTGTTCCTTCATCAGCCCAATGACTACATAAGATGGTTGATCTATGTCTCTTGGAAGAGCTTACACATATAGCTAGGGGGGCAACTACTCTACACTGGCCCTTTGGTTAAAGTTTAAATCATCTGTTCAATATGCTGACATAATTTCAGGTTCTTAATTAAGTGATTTGTCATGTTACCTAACTATCTCTTTACTACATGTAAAATGTTCATGGTGTTATGCTGGCAGCAGGACATTGGGTCCTCTCTTTCTCACTTTTTTTGTTTTCTTTTTCCATACACTTTTTTCATCTTCTTCCTCTTAAAATGCTCTCTCAGGGATTAACATGCTGTTGATAGCAGTTTTCAGACTTCAGCAGATCGCTGTAACACTACAACCCCCTTAGCATTTTCATTATATGTATATGATGTTTGTAATCTGTACTCCATCCGCTGACATTGTTTGCATGGATTTGAAAATGAAATTTGTATTCTTTCTTGAAAATTTGCAATAAGAAGATAATAAACAAAAAAAAAAAAGAAAATATCATAACACATAGAGAGGGTGAATGACTCTAGCAGAGACACAATAAAAAAAGAAACCTGAATGGAGTCTAACTCCTCACCCCATATCCAAACCTAAAGATTTTTTTTTTTTTAACTTTTGATACATTTTAAGTGAACATTGACTTTATGGAATGAAAACTCTCTACTACTTAAGTAAATCAATCACAATTTCTCAAGGCTCCTGCTCTTCCTCACATAGTTAGTTGTTCATGCTTCTGTGGAGGAAAGATTACTGCAAAGTTTAAATATATATGAATATTTCAGATTAGTATTGCGTTATAGATTAATAAATCAAATGCAAATATGGAAACACAGTTGTGTACTACGGTTATGCAATGTTCTATCATTTGATGTCATTGTAAACTGCATAATAGGCAACATTTGAGGCATATAATTGGAAATACTATATTATAACATGTAGGTTCTAAGATTATTTTTCTCTGTAAGTCATGACAATTTAATTGCACTTTATACATATTATTTACCGTTCTTATAAGTCACAAACAGCTTTTTACATTTTGTATTTGTTTTTTTCATCATAAAAAGCCTTTCAGAGCTCTTGCAGCAATGCAGGTTTCTGCTCTACTGATCTCAGGTGTAACCTCTTGGAATAAAAGGTGAAAGGATTTAGAAAATAATAGAAATTGCATAGCGATTAATCAATTTAGCTGTCAGTCAGAGCCACCTGCATTGCAAAGGTCAATTTGGTAGAAGAGCATTTTGGCTTATATAAATGCTGGCTGAAACTTCACTGGAGGAGTATTATAAACCTGTAGTTATGAAATTTGTGAAACTTTATGTGTATATAAATTGTCTACATCATATAAATTAGTTTCTCTAAATGGCCAATTCAAAGTTGCCTCCAATATTTGGCAAGCGCCATATTGATGATTTGTGGGTCAAGTCTGACAAAATAATTTCCCCATAAAGTTTCCATTAGACCCCTTTCACACCAGAACATTTTTTAGGTGCTTTTGCGCTAAAAATAGCTTCTGAAAAGCGCCTGAAAAATGACCCCCCATCCACCCCGGTGTGAAAGCCCGAGTGCTTTTTACACTGGGGCAATGTACTTGCGGGACGGTAAAAAAAGTCCTGCAAGCCGCATCTTTGGGGAGGTGTGGGAGTGGTGTATTCACCACTCCTCCACCGCCCCTGCCCATTAAACACAATGGGGCAGCGCTCCCGAAGTGCCTGAACACCAATTCAGAAGCGCCACTAACCAGCACTTTTAACCCCTTTTTAACCGTAAATTAGCAGTGTTTTGCGGCTAACACTCGGGCGGCCCTGGTGTGAAAGGGGTCTTAGAGATATACTGATGATTGTTTTGTTAGCCAGGCCTGTTAAAATGTACATATAAATCACACAATTTGATTGGGCATTGATACTTTCTAGAATCAACAACTACCTGCACTATAGCTATGTGCAAAAAAATAAATAAATAAATATATGGGCCACCAACTGAGACAGATTTATACAAGGTCTGCAACAGACTCAGCAAACAAGGTCTGCAACAGATTCAGCAAACAAAGTCTGCAACAGATTCAGCAAACAAGGTCTGCAAAAGATTCAGCAAACAAGGCCTACAACAGATTCAGCGAACAAGGTCTGCAACATATTCAGCGAACAAGGTCTGCAACAGATTCAGCAAACAAGGTCTGCAACAGATTCAGCAAACAATGTCTGCAACAGATTCAGCGAACAAGTTCTGCAACAGATTCAGCAAACAAGGTCTGCAACAGATTCAGCAAACAAGGTCTGCAACAGATTCAGCAAACAAGGTCTGCAACAGATTCAGCAAACAAAGACTGCAACAGATTCAGAAAACAAAGTCTACAACAGATTCAGCAAACAAGGTCTGCAACAGATTCAGCAAACAAGGTCTGCAACAGATTCAGCAAACAAGGTCTACAACAGATTCAGCAAACAAGGTCTGCAACAGATTCAGCAAACAAGTTCTGCAACAGATTCAGCAAACAAGGTCTGCAACAAATTCAGCGAAGAAGGTCTGCAACAGATTCAGCAAACAAGGTCTGCAACAGATTCAGCGAGCAAAAAAAGATTAGGCAATCACCAAGAAGTGATCATGGGCAGGTTTTATTCTGTCTAAGTGCTGGTTTATGAATTAAACTGATCATTTGTAAATCTGTCTGATGATCTAATTCAATGCTCCTGTTTCATCAGCTTTGTTGTGCAACAGAATTGTGGTGTAGTTAAATCTAATGCCAGGCAGTAAATAAAAAAGTCACTGAGATGATGTGGGGTTTAAGGTATTCATATCATAAGAAAATATATAGGTTGCTATTGTTGACCTTCTGAAAATGATAGTTGGCTGACTGTGTAATGCTCCCAACCTTCTGAATTACTGATTCAGGACAAGTAAGCAGCAAATGCAAATCAAAACAAAAAACAGAATTCCTTCTATCTATAACTGTCAAGGGTTAGTAACTAAATGTATTGGAGCCAAAATATAAGCATGCCTGCCAGACTACTAGAATTTTCAGAAAGAAAGTTCAGCAGTGGCAGCATCCATATTTTGCACATTACTGGTGTACTTTAAATGGTGTATATGACCTTGCCCCTAATATTTACAAGTCAATGGATGTCAATTTTATCAGAGTGTAATTTACCTAGGGCTCATTCCCACCATATAGATAGTGGTTATAGTGCACTAGTATAAAAATAAAAAAGATATATCTCTGCACTGTGGGTGGCAGCTGAAACAGATAAGTAATATAAAGACATGTGCAGAACAAAAAATATTTGTTTAGTTTAGTTTTGCTTCAATTCGTTATTTACGTTTAACCCATTTAATTAGTTTTTGGAATTTGTTTTGTTTATTCATATTCAAATCGATTTGAATTTTTGGAATTTGAATCGTTTCGAATAGTTTTCGAATCAAATTTGAATAGTTTTCAAATTTGAATAGTTTTCAAGTTTGAAAAATAATCAAATTAGAAAAGTTTTCAAGTAGTTTTCTAATTTCCAAAGAGAATAAGTAGAATAGAAAATAAATGAATTGAATATAAAAAGATAGAATTGAATAAAAAATAATATAACAGAAAATAAAAGAATATAATATAATAGAGTAAAACAGAACAAAATAGAATAGTAAAGAACAGAATAGAATAGAATAGAAACAAATAGAGTAGAATAAAAAAAGAATAGCATCTTCTGAAACTCAAATACAAAAGAATAGAATAGAAAGGCATATAATTAAAAAAAATGAATAGAATAGAAATTCTATTATTTTTCTGTTTATTATATTATATTATATTATTTTCTAATCTATTCTATTATTTTATTTTCTATTCTGTTCTATTTTAGTCTTTTATACTCTATCCTATTCTATCCTTTCTAGTCTATTATTTTCTATTCAAATGTATTCTATTCCAAATTCAAATAATGGAAGATGGTTATATTCTTTCTATTCTATTCTATTCTATTCTGTTGTTTTATTTATACTATTCTGTTATTTTCTATTCTATTCTAATTAATTTGTTTCTATTCTATTTAAATTCAAATTGATTCTATTTGAATTTTGGGAAATGGTTATAGTCGTCCTATTCTATAAAATGTTTTGTATTCTATTCTTTTCTATTCTATTATAGTCTATTATATTCTTTTTTCTATTCTATTCTTTTTTTATTCTTTTCTTTTCTTATGTATTCAAATTTGAATTTATTTTATTTGAAATTCTAATTTCAGAAGATGGTTATATTCTTTTTATTTTATTCAATTCTTTGTATTCTATTCTATTCTGTTCAATTCTATTCTATTCTATTCTTTTATTTTCTGTTATATTATTTTCTATTCTATTATATTTTTTTCTATTCTATTCCTTTATTTTCTATTCTATTGTATTCTCTTTGGAAATTGGAAAGCTATTTGAATGGAAAACTATTCAAATATGAAAACTATTCAAATTTAAAAACTTTTCAAATTCGAAAACTATTCAAACTGATTCAAAAACTATTCTAACAGATTCTAATTCTGTCCAGATTTTTTTCTTTATTTTGGATTTGTTGAAATTCTGCACTATTGTAATTCGGAAATTTGGCTACATCCAAATTTCCGAATAAAGGAAAATTTGTCCGAATTTGAATTCGGAACAAAACGAATTGCACATGTCTAGCAATATACTAAACTTGTAAATAATCTTAAGAAAAAGTGTGTAGCGCCAAAAGTAAATGAACAGCGATGAGATGTAAATACTGTGTTATAAATGGACAGCACATTGAAATAAAGCTATATATATATATATATATATATATATATATCTTGTGGATGGAAATCAACAATAAAAAAAATATAGATTTAAATGTACAGTCCTATGAGGATCAGCAATATAAACTTATTGGTGAAAATACACAATAGTTCCGTGCAAGATGTGCACAAACATTTGGTGGTGACTTGAAAAGTGAAGAGGTGATCCAGTGCTCCAGAGTGATCCACCACACCCATGTGAAATGGACACTTACCGGAAAAGCTGGCTACCATTACAGCAGCAAACACGCACTCAGTGTAGATCTGCCATCTGTTGTGGGAAGGCTGTTCAGCAACTCGCACCATCCAGATAAAGCTCACCGGGAGCCAGATGAAGTCTCCATTGTGTAGTATTTATTGGAATTGTATGTTAAGTGCTAGTTCCCACCAGTGCAGTCAGCTTCCGATGCAGAAAAAAGGTAGAGCATGCTGCATTTTTTCTGCACAGAACTGTACTGAAACATAGCAAATTGTATCAAAAACTCACTGGAACTGCATGTGGTGTGAACTATAAGAAAAAACAGATCTGGAGTGCATTTTTGTGGTGTGAACTGGCCCTAAAAGCCAAAATAAAATGAATCATAAAAACATATGACAATGGATGCCACTGCCGACCCGGTATCGGACAGTGGCCTGACGTCAGTACTAGTGTAATGTCTCCATTTGTTGCTAATCTCCAAAAACTCTGTGCAGCACCTCGATGAGACTGAATGGACCTCTATTGACCTGTCTAATAATGCATTAAGAACAAGGGTTTAGTCTGCACACATTTGCAAATACATGCATAAGCTACAGGCCCCACCAAGGCACCCTGGTTGTATTGTTAGAAAGTTATGGTTGCCACATCATCCCTTTAATCCAGGACACATATGAATTACACAGGTTCTGAAGCTAATTTAATGCAGATAAGGCACCAAGTGAGTTTAATTACCACCTTAATCAGCCATAGAATCTGTGCAATTAATATGTGTCCTGGATTAAAGGGATGATGTGGCAACCCTATAGACAGTTCAGTTCGGTTAGTCACTGGCTGGTTGGTAAGTTTGAACTTGTAAATCTCTTTGTATTTGTTTGACATGTGTTGCCCTTCCAGTGTTCCTTGCTGCAAAGACCAGTTATAGGTGGGGGCAGTGGCCACTTGTTTGTATTTTCGATAATATTGGTCAGGCAACGCACTGACATCTTTGCTGCCATAGTGCTATGTGCTGGGTGTTCAGTGTGCCCCTGTACCTTTAAGGAGGCGTGGGCCCCTTCCAGGCTCACCTGCCATCTGCCTATCCATTAAAATGCATGTGTTTTCATTGTGGAGACTCTCAGAAGTTAGAGTTAGTGACTAAAGAAAAAAGGGTGCCTTGATGAGGCCTGTTGCTTATGCATGTATTTGCAAATGTGTGCAGACTAATCCCCTGCTCTTAAGGCATATTGTTAGACAGGTCAATTTGGTTGGTCACTGGCTGGTTGGTAATTTTGAGCTTGCAAATCTCTTTGTATTTGTTTGACCTTTATTAATAAACACAGCAAATTGGCATTTCACATATAGCCAGTATATTAAATCAAAGTCAGGCTTGGGTGGTGTAGTTCTCGGAGTAGTAGTGAGCCAGATTCCAGACCAGGATAAAGTGTTCAGGGCTGTCAGCTGGGTGAACCTATAAGGTTAGGAGAACACCAGAGGGTGTCTCCTAAATTTAGTCTGCATGACTGTAACCAGCCAGTGCTAATTTGTACACTAGGTGTCATTGTCACCTCTGACACTAGTAAGAGGATTCCCAGTAAGTCTGAATTATGAATATTGAAATGTTTCCAGCCAACCGATTGTTAAAAGTCAGCAGCAGCCAGAAATCTCCCCACTATCATCCACCCGGCGCAATCGGCTTTCATTCAGGGAAGATCCGCAGCTTTAAATATCAGAAAAGTACTCTTGGTCTTGAACCAGGCCAAACAATGTCCTGACAAAGACTTCGCGGTCATAGCACTAGATGCCGAAAAAGCTTTCGACAACATCAGCTTCAAATGGCTCTCCATGACTCTATCCTCTTTTGGCTTTGCGGGTCCTTTCTCAAAATTCATAAGTGAAATGTACGCGAACCCGTCGGCCCGAATAGTTACCCCTAATTTCATATCCTCAGAATTCCCATTGGCCAAAGGAACCCGCCAAGGCTGTCCACTCTCACCACTTTTCTTTAACCTGGCCATTGAACCTCTCTCACGCACTCTTAACTCGACCCAGGGGGTGAGTGGTATATCTTTAGGAAACAGAGTATGTCGCTCAGCCCTTTTCGCTGACGACATAGTCCTGTTCTCCTCCAACCCACTCAGAGACTTCAGGTATCTAACCCAAATCCTTCACACATTCAGAGAATGCGCGGGCATGAGAATAAACTTTGATAAGAGTGAAGTTTTACCACTGAATCCACGTAAAGCGGATGGCTGGAGATCCTCCTCCCCCTAATTGGTAGCTAAGGGCCAGATTACATACCTAGGTATTCTCATAGGGAGGGACCCCTCCTCTCTCTACTCTCTAAATTATAATCCAGTCATAGCAAAAATTACAAAGGAGCTCCTTGCTTGGCGGTCCCTCCCCCTCTCGCTCTTCGGGAGATGTCACTTAATCAAGATGATCTCATTTGCCAGAATACTGTACCCGCTACAAACACTGCCACTTCTACTCAAACACTCAGATATTCAGAAACTCCACTCTGCCTTTTCCTTGTTTTTATGGAAAGGCAAAAGATCAAGGATTGCCCTGAAGAAACTCTGTCTCCCGAAGAGCGAGGGGGGGGGCAGGCCTACCCAACTTGAGGTTTTATAATCTAGCCTGCCTGCTTAGGAATTGTTTGGACTGGATTGCCGAAAAATCGACCTATTCCAATTTCTACCTGGAGAGAGAAGCCGCCTCTCCTTACAGCCTCACGGCTATCCTCCATGCGAGGGTACCTTCCCTTCCTCCATGACTGAAAAACAATGTACTCCTTAAAGACACCATCTTGGCATGGAAGGAAATGAGAAAGCTATTACATCTACCCTCGACAATTTCACCCTATCTTCCCATTTTGAGCAACCCTATATTCCCTCCCTCCCTGGATTCCCGTGCTTTTTCTACATGGAAGTCCAGGGGACTGACCTCGGTCTCTCAGTTATTCAAACCGGGCCTCAGCTCAATCAAAACATTCACAGACCTCAAGGAGGAATTCTCTCTACCAATAACCCACAATTTTCACTACTTACAAATCAAGTCTTATATACAATCATGCCTGGGAGGACTTCAAAACCCCTTTAGCCCATCCTTTATTGACTCTCTCCTTTCTAACGGCAGCTACGCCATATCCCAAATATATGGACACCTGATCCAGCACCAAGCCTCCAAATATGCCATCAACCAATTTCATCAGTGGAGCTCTATACTCGAAAACCCACAGGCACCTGAGCTGATTCTCTTAGGATACAAAAAGAAGTGCTCCCTAGTAGTGGCTGAAAACTGGAGGGAAACCCAATTTAAAATAGCGCATAGAGCTTATCTCCCAATGGTTTACCCACCAGGAAATCACCACCAAGGAATCTGCCCTTGGTGCCATGTTCCCAGACCAACACTTTACCACAGACTCTGGAAATGTCTCCTTCAGTCTCCGACTTCTGGGATAAAGTCCTATCATATATAGGTCAAGTAAGCGGTAACACTATACCAAAATACCCTATTTTATGCCTCTTCAGCGGACACCCCCAGACACTCCAAACTAGTGCCTCATCTCCTCCCCCCTCAAACTGGGTTCATCTATGCCTTCTGACAGCAAGAAGATCTATTATGCAATTTTGGATCCAGCAATCCCCTCCAGGTCTGAGCCAGGTTAAACAGGGCCTCTTCTCTTTGCTTCTCTTGGAAAAGCAGGATACCATCAACCTCAAATTCATCCAGGCAAAAATATTCTTTGCAAGATGGAGAAACTTTATAGAACACTCTCTTGACCCTTTAGAGATAGATATTTTCATGGTTCCCTTTCAACTCTCCGAGTGGTACCTCAATATCTCTAACTCCTTAGGGAAGCTCAAGATTCGAGATCTTAACACCCAATCAAAGCCTAAGCCCCAGGACTCCCCTTTGAACGTTCCCCCTTAGACACTGTTATGGTCCTTTACCACTCTTAATAAGGTCAATGCAATCCAGTTTGGTGATAACTACTTCCTCCGATACTAGCCTCAATTGGACACAGATAGCAAGACACTGTTTAATTAGTTTTACGTTTTCATGCCTCATGCATATGGTATCCACTACTATACATCGGCTGTACCTTCCCTTATGCTGTAACATCTGATTGTTTTATTTACCTGACATTATGATTCCTTATATTCTCTTGGACCTCCATCCTGGATGGAGCCCATATGTGCCTTGAATTGTTACTCTTATTTTGTATACTTTACAAAACTTCAATAAAATGTGTTTAAAAAAAAAAAAGTCAGCAGCTACACTTTTTGTAGCTGCTGACTTTTAACTGGGTGGAACTCCACTTTAAGGGTTTCCTATGCCAGTGGTACGTGCTTATTAAGTGTATAAATGTTTGAGGTGATTTGCTGCAAGCTCTCTTTCCCCATGGGCTCCAGCCTGGGTGTTGCTCTTTCCGGTCTGCCTGCCTGAAGAGGCCTACATGGAAATGGGTCCTGGGTTTGCCACCCCGTGAAAGCCTGCTTGTGAAGGAATCCTAACGTTGCTCCTGGAAGGAACTGGAAGCAGGATGGAGTCACATAGGGAATATGTGAATACAGTATAGGAGTCCCAGGTAAACCAAAAATTAGGTGAGAGCACCAAAGAGCTCATGCTGGGTCACAACGGCCAGTGAAAAAAGAGATTTATTGATTAATAGCAATTGATTTTCAAAAACAAAAATGCACCACCACACATAGCCCTTGGAAAAAGACAACGTTGTCTATAAATAAAAACATAACCCCCACAAGCCGGCCTCAATCATACCATAACCACCTCATTCATACACAAACTGATGGAAAGTCCAGAATGTTGATGCACATGGGTCAGCAGTGTCTGCTGGTCACCACCAGTGTCTGGCAACTATACCATAAGGAAGTGCAAGTATGGAACCAAGGAGTGGGAAGTAATGGGTTAATACATGCCAGGTGAATTGTTCAATACAGCCACTGGTCAGTAGTATAAATCTATCCTGCAAGGTCAGTCCGACAAAAAGTAAGCCAGCAGGGGTGCTCCGTCAGCTGTTCAAAACCGTGGAGTATATCCACTTATTGGGTAGCCACGGATTCAGTCCTGCAAATTCAAATTGACCGCACAATGTTGGCCAGTGAGAGAGCACATCAAAGAACGCTGTCCTGCAATTAAGCAACCAAAGTATTGCTGGTACATGGAACATTAAGTAGTCTCACCCATCTTCACCGGATATACCGGCCCTTGTTTTTGGGTAGAACACAGTCCGTTCACTTGTCCCCGAATGGTCGTTCCGACCGGGTATTCAATATGGTCGTTCCGACCGTCTAGTCCAGCAGAGTTGCCGCGATATCAGGCTGTTACAGAGCGGACGGCTCAGCGGTATAGCTGTGATGATCACCTGTGCAATGGCTTCCGAACTCGCATGGAAGAGGTGGGAATGGGGGTGGACAGGCTTGTGGTGGGAGGGATGAGATGACGCGTACGTGGTTATGGTATGATTGAGGCCGGCTTGTGGGGGTTATGTTTTTATTTATAGACAAAGTTGTCTTTTTACAAGGGCTATGTGTGGTGGTGCATTTTTGTTTTTGTTTTTGAAAATCAATTGCTATTAATCAATAAATCTCTTTTTTCACTGGCCGTTGTGACCCAGCATGAGCTCTTTGGTGCTCTCACCTAATTTTTGGTCTATGTTGCTTTGCTCTGGGGTCTGCATCCCAATGAGATGAATGGCCTTGGGTACTAGGCCTACTGCCCAGTTACACCCATTATTGTATTACCTCTACGGGGAACCTTCTTATTGTTTTTTCTGAAGTAGGAGTCCCAGGTAAAGCTGATGGATTCTCCTGGAAATACTAATGATGATTGCTAAAAAGGATACTAGCACTGAAGTAAAATATCCAATCTTCTTGATCAAAGTATACATTTTTCTACTTTAACCTAGAGTATCTACAAGTTATATTTTTCCACCCTGTAAGTAAAAAAAAGCTATCTTTTGTTTTTAACTAAAGTGACTGTCACCCAATTATTCACAAACTCACAACTCTAGGCCAGGATCCCTCCTGAGAGGCAAATGTCACCTCTCTACATACCCTTTAATGGTTACATTTTCTTCTGTGTATGGAGGAGTATATATGTTGTAACATATTAAATTGTATGCTGAATAGTTATGCCACCACCCCCCCCCCCTTCCCCCCAGAAGTACCATGATCCTAAGAAAAGCAATAAAATAAAACAGTTACTTCAAGAGCAGACCAAAGTTCTAGCAGGTTGGTTATTGGATCTTTTGGAAAGACAACTGCATACTAGAGAGCAAACAGGTAAAAAAAGGGGAAGCTGCTAATAGGCGCAGTGATGCTGTAAGGAAACATCAGATGGGGTGCTTAGTGATTTTATTGGCTGCAGGATCTGTAAAACTCCACATACCCATTTGCTAAGCTGGTCAATTCTAGTACACATTTGTGGAAGCTACAGCAAGGGCAGTGGAAAAAAGTTATTTTCTACAACTGTAAGGCCTCATGCACACTGGACATGTTTGATGCTACTGTTAGGGACGTCTGACTCTTTTTTAAACTGCCCTTAAACTGTCCAGGCATGCTATCCCATGTGTTAATGCACACATAGGCTTTTAGAAGCGTTTTGTGGCAGAAAAAAAAGAAAAAACACTACCAGCGCTTTCTGGCGCAGCAATGTTTTGGTAGAAAAAATGCTGACAGCTCCTAAGCTCTTATAAAATCTGGGGTGCCCAACATTTTTTTTTCCAAGCGGTGCCCTACGACATCGGGCTGCTGCATCCTTAACAACAAATATCATCAGCTGTCAGCGTGGTCCCCCGCTGATAGCTGAATGTAAAAAAACAATTGCTTGCAATAAAAAATTGTGAAAAAAACAGCCCCCTCCCAAAATCCATCCCAGACCCTTATCCAAACATGCAGGAAAGGGGGGGTTAGCAAGTGCCCACTCCCCTCCTGAGACATAACAGGACACGGGGAGGTGATTTGGGGTAGGATCCTTTCCCCTCCAAAGCATCTTGTGCCCATGTTGATGAGGACAAAGGCCTATTCCCCACAACACAGGCCTGGTGGGGGTGCGGGGCATCACTTATTGAAATCTGGAAGCCCCCTTTAGCAAAGGGGTCCCCAGATCCTGGACCCACTATGTGAATGAGTTGGGGTACATTGTACCCCTACTCATTCACCGAAAAGTGTTGACAAAAAAAAAAAATGCACACAGGTTTTGACAAGTCCTTTATAAAAAAAATATCCCTCGATGTAGATCCATAATCATAATGATGGCCACCGACCCAAAAAAAAGAGAAGGTCTGCACTCGACGAAGGCTCCCCGCCGTCTGACTACTCCGCTGCCTCCTGCTGCTAATTAAACTAAGGAAAACGGGGCCACCCGGTGACATCACTGGGTGACCCCGCCCCTTGTGATGTCATCGACCCAGCATGCAACAGTCAATGATGTCACAAGGGGGTGGGGTCACCCTGTGTCATCACTCACCCTTCGTTTTTTTAGTGGCGTTAGGCGGCAGAAGCTGTCAGACAGTGGGAGCCTTTGCCAGGTACGGTCATTGACGATGTATATACAGAGGGGGACATTGTTTTAGTTGTTTTTTTAATAAAGGACTTGTCAAAAACTGTGTGCAATTTTATTAACTTTTTGACAATTTTTTTGAAGAATGAGTAGGGGTATGTACCCCATACTCATTCACATAGGATGGCCCAGGATCTGTGGGCCCTCTTGTAAGAGGGGACTTCCAGATTCTGATAAGTCACCCCCCACTCCCCACAAACACTGGGCCAGGGTTGTGGGGAAGAGGCCCTGGTCCTCATCAACATGTGGACAATGTGCTTTGGGGGGCCCCCTACCCCAAAGCACTTCCCCATGTTGAGGGCATGTGGCCTGGTATGGTTCATGAGGGGGGGTTGCTTGCTTGTCCCCCCTTTCCTGGCCTGCCAGGCTACATGCTCAGATAAGGGTCTGGTATGGATTTTGGGGGGCCCCACACCATTTTTTTTTCATTTTGCAGTGGGATTCCCCTTAAAATCCATACCAGACCCAAAGGGCCTGGTATAGATTGGGGAGATCCCCACGCTGTTTTTTCACAATTTTTTATTGATGTAAAATTTTTTTTGAAAGCTGATGACTCATCTGTTCTTTGGGACTTGGTGGCCGGCTCCTTAAAGTGGAGTTCCAGTCGTTTTTGTGTTTATTAAAACTTATTTTTATTATTACACTTTTTGTAGCTGCTGACTTTTACTAAACAGACACTCACCTGTCCCAGGATCCAATGATGGGGCTGCCCGAATCCTTGGTTCTTTCCTTCCCCTCTCCCTGGCACTGGCATTACAAGTGGGGGCACCCGGCTGTGACAGCTTCACAGCTGGGTGCACACTTTGTATGCGCGAGTCTCCCTGTGACTCCTCACTAGTCAGGCAATCTTCTGGAACCTGGGACGTGTCCCACAAGATTGCAGGGAGGGAGGGAGGGGGAGAGGAGAACTTCCACTTAGTTCGCCTAAGCTGTCCAAGCGGAAGTGGGAACAGGTACCTGTCAAAACTAGCTACCCCCCAAAAAAAAATTGACATGCCAAAAGTGGCACAGGAGGGGGGGAAAGTGTATAAAGCAGAACTTCCCCTTTTTGGTGGAGCTCCACTTTAATGCTAATATTACTAATCGAAGCTTACACACTGTGCTAAACACTGCTAAATGCTGGCAAAAAATGCTAAAATATTAGCATGTTTTAACTTTAGCTTCTAGTGTGCATAAAGCCTAAGGCTTGGTTCACCTATATGCAAATTGGATGCGTTTTGAAGTGCATCCAATTCACATGACATGTGAACTGGCAGCTTTCTCTATGAATCTGGTTCACGTATCTGCAGGCTGGCCACTGTCCATTTTTAAAGAGTATCCTGTGCATTTTTCAGTCTGGTTCAGGTGCGATTTCAAGTAAAAATTCACACCTGAATCACACCTGAACCAGTGAATAAGACCGCACCAGACTCCTTTTAAAAACCGCACCGAAACTGCAGCCAGATATATGTGGACCGAACTTAAAAATGACATTGTAACAATGAGACGAAGCAATAGCAATTGCTCCACCTTATGTCTCCTTTAGTGAGCTCCGGTGACTCTTGCTTGAAGCTTTTATTAAGCCCCCAACTTTAAAAAAGATGAGTCTCTGGAGACTGGGGAACATGGATTGTGCCAGTCATTTTTTTTTATAGCAAACTGACTCTTCTATATTTACAGTGACAGTTGAAAGCAGAGAAAGCTTTTAAAATCAAAGTAGCTCTTAACCCTAACTTGATTACTTTGGTTTGCTAGAGCACTGTATCACAAACAGTTGCCATGCTTTTTTAAGTTAAAATGCTCTTTGCACATTTTTTTCCATCTCAGCGATGTTGATCTCCTGCAGCCCTTTTCAGCCACTTCCAGATAGTGACAACAGTGGATCATTCTTGAACAATGTGTATCACCATAGTTGCGTCTAGTCTCAGCCAGGGGTGCATTTAGAAGTGTGACTATATAGGAGCAGGGCAACAGCTATCATCTACCTCTCAATAACTGAACCACTCCAAACACCATAATGGTCCTTTCATTAACAAATACTGTATAAATAACAGAATGACATTCAATACACGATAAATTGAGCCCCTAGGTCCTTGTAAGCATGTTTAGAGACAACTGCATCAGTAACTGCAGGTACTACCATGAATGTACAAAATAGGGGAGCCATACCCGAAGTCACATTTTAGCATGCTGCCCACCTTCTAGGACCTTGAACCCTGCCCACTGCTATGACTGTACATCTCAACCTAAAACAGTCCACAATAGAAGTACAATAAAAAAATAAAGATTAAAAGTTGGGGGAGGGTGGAAAGACTCCCACCATCAACAGTTCTCTGACTGAAGACTCTTCAAGGATGTATCTGTATCCAGCCCCTAAAACTCCACTTGTTCCTCTTTGACCCCACCAATCAGGTTGTTGTGGTCTAGAGTCAGGCTCGGAGGCCAATAGCTATAACAGTGGAGCAGCACCCACCGACAAGCAGGACAGGTATATATGCAGGTTACCCTGGCTGATGACACCGATTCACCTGAGGTGCAGGGGCTAAATACTAACTGGTATTCACCAGAGCTCTCATGGTAGAGATGCAGAGAAGCTGTGTATTAGTACCAGGTCACGGTCCTCGTGATCACCCCACCAGGGGGTGAGGAGCCGGGGTCCAGTAGCAGATATAGCAGGTAGGGATCAAGCAGAAACATAGACAGTAAACAAGCCAAAGATCAGTAACAAATGGTTGCGGGTTGGGATTAAGCAGAAGCGTAGTCAAGGAACAAGCCAAAGTTCGGTAACAATTGGTAGTGTAGATACGGACAGCAGCAAGAGAGACAAAAGCAAGATTTTGGCTGGAGGGAGCACATTAATCTGGCAAACAGAAAGTGCAGATATGGCTTACATCAGGAAGTAGATTGGGAGGAGCAAAAAGTTCAAGGTTCAAGACAAACAAGGATCAAGACAGGATCAAGGAATTGTTTAGGAAACTGTCCAGCATTCCAGGTGGCTCAGCAAGAAGAGTCATTGCCAGACACAACAGAGGTCCCAGATTCAAGTCCAGGCCCAGGTACAGTAAGTACCCCAACTCCTTGTATACTTTATTGACCAAAAACTCCTCCCAAGCAGCAACTCCCCTTTTAACCCAGTCATGTCTCCTTTCCATCTATTTCTTTTTGCTTTTTACTCCAGGCCTAACTAGAAGTTCCTGAACAAGGGCTTTCATGACAGGATTACCATATACATTTGTAACGAAGGTTGCAGATTTTAAAAACTTTGAAAATGGATTTTAAATGGAAATTAAATTGACAAGTTAAATTGACATAAGATAAAATGTGGTGTTCTGTTTTTCCCATAATTAATGTATGTTAAAGATACACCAAGATGAAAATGGATGGAAACAATTAGCATTAATGAAAAAAATGCAACATTTGATATATAAATACAGCAGATAGATAGATAGATAGATAGATAGATAGATAGATAGATAGATAGATAGATAGATAGATAGATACTGTAGATACCTTGAAATACCCCTGGAAATGTTTCACATTTTGTCATGTTACAACCAAAAACGTAACTATAGTTTATTGGGATTTTATATGATAAACCAAAACAATGTGGCACATAATTGTGAAGTGGAAGGAAAATTATAAATGTTTTTTATATTTTTTTACAAATAAATATTTGAAAAGTGTGGCGGACATTTGTATTCAGCCCCCTGAGTCAATACTTTACTTTATAGAACCATCTTTTGCTGCAATTACAGCTGCAAGTCATTTTGGGGATGTCTCTACCAGCTTTAAACATCTAGAGACAGACATTTTTGCTCATTCTTCTTTGCAAAATAGCTTAAGCTCTGTCAGATTGTCTGGAGAGCATCTATGAACAGCAATTTTCAAGTCTTGCCACAGATTCTCAATTGGATTTAGTTCTGAACTTTGACTGGGCCATTCTAACACATGAATGTTCTTTGATTTAAAACCATTCCATTGTGCCTGTGGCTGTCTTGCTGGAAGGCAAACCACCACCCCAGTCTCTAGTCTTTTACAGGATTTCTTGTAAGATTGGCCTCTATTAGGCTCCATACACCTTCTCATCAACTCTGACCAGCTTCCCTGTCCCTGCTGAAGAAAAGCATCCCCAGAACATGATACTGCCACCACCATGTTTCACGGTGGAAATGGTGTGTTGATGGTGATGTACAGTGTTAGTTTTCTGCCACACATAGCATTTTGCTTTTAGGCCAAAAAGAAACATGGCTTCTCACAGACTGCAAACGGGACTTCTTATGGCTTTCTTTCAACAATGGCTTTCTGCTTGTCACTCTTCCATAAAGGCCAGATCTGTAGAGTGCAGAACTAAAAGTTGTCCTGTGGACAGATTCTCCCACCTGAGCTGTGGATCTCTGCAGCTCCTTCAGAGTTACCATCGGCCTCGCGGCTTCATCTCTGATTAATGCTCTCCTTGCCTGGCCTGTTAGTTTAGGTGGATGGCCATGTCTTGGTCGTTTTGCAATTGTGCCATACTCTTCCCATTTTCAGATGATGGCTTGAACAGTGCTACATGAGATATTCTAAGCTTGGGATATTTTTTTATAACCTAACCCTGCATTAAACTTCTCCACAACTTTATCCCTGACCTGTCTGGTGTGTTACTTGGCCTTCATGATGCTGTTTGTTCACTAAGGTTCTCTAACAAAATTCTGAGGGCTTCACAGGACAGCTGTATTTATACTGAGATTAAATTACACACAGGTGGACTCTATTTACAAATTAGGTGACTTCTAAAGGCAATTGGTTCCACTAAATGTTAGTTAGGGGTATTAGAGTAAATGGGGCTGAATATAAATGCACACCACACTTTTCAGATATCTATCTGTAAAAAAAATTGAAAACCATTTATCATTTTCCTTCCATTTTGTGTTTGTCTACCACATAAAATCCCAATAAAATACAATTACAAGTTGTAACATGACAAAATGTGAAAAATTTCAAGGGGTATACTTTTTTCAAAGCACTTTAAATAGATAGATGGATAGATAGATAGATAGATAGATAGATAGATAGATAGATAGATAGATAGATAGATAGATAGATAGATAGATAGATAGATAGATAGATCTTTTTGAGTTAATTATCCTGCATCTTTATCCTTTGTATGTTTGCCTTTTTCTTTGATAAAATATTTGAAAAAGATAGATAGATAAGATGAAAAAGGGTTATAGACCCTAAGCATTTTTTTTTTATTTCTGCATGATTAGCATCTAAAATCAAATATGGGTGCAAGGCCTTTTCTGAATGACAGAGTTACCAAGTGAGTGACCCCCTTTGATATCTGTACTACAGCTAGAAATACATGTCTCAGGGCTGGATGTTCAGTGCCGCCAGGATACTAAGGATACTCAGCTAAATAATAGTAAGAGCTTAAACAAACGCTGCAGCAGCTAGAGATGGGAGCACTTCATTAGAGATACCTTTTTACTGTGCAAATGTACTAAAATAGATTTTTCCCATGCTGCAGCTTAAAATAAAAATATTTCATCTTTGCACATATTTAACTCTGACATTATTTTCTAATAGACAATGAGATTTTAAAGTGATTACATTACAAATGTGCTTTTGCCCAAGACTCAGATTTGTTATGCCTAGATGCCTGTATATCCACCACTATCTCCAGTCTCAGAAAGCTCCCAGTGGCACCCTGTTTTCATAGTGATCACTAGGTCTCCTCCTTATGTATGTTATATTATGTAGAAAATAGCAAAAAAAGAGAACCGACATTGGGTTTGTTGGCACTGAATCATAATACCAAAAGGGAGATTTTGGGACACTGACAAAAATTACTAGCCAGTGGCCAAGTTTAGTCCACCAGGGACAACCCATGGCTGAAATATTAGCTTTGGCTATACTTACCCTTTAATTACTAAAATATGAATAACTATTCCAAATTTTCTTTTTTTTTTTTTCTCTCTTCTTAATCTTTTTGGACTAAACTGGTACTTCCTAAGTAATCTCATTATATATGAAGCATTTTAATTTTGAGATGTTCTAGATGTTTTCATAAAATCATGTAAACTGCACAATTTGCATCCTGCATATAATAAAGCACAAGAAAAGGGACTATGTTAATACATTCAATCTTCCAGAAAGCAGCAGGAGTTACATTTGCACTTTCTTTTAACTACAAATTCATTTAACTGCTTTTTCAAAGAGTACAGTAATGCTGGCTCTTAAATGAATGACATCCCCATAAGGGGCTTGAGCAAAAGGCAATCACTTGGTAAGTCACCACATATGGAGGCGCAATTACTGAGGAGAGACTTCTATTTTAAGGTGAGACAATCTGTCTTGGGAACAAACTCCTGGGAAGTGCAAGTGAGGCTTTGGCCACAAACTACTAACTTTTGTGTAATTCTTCCTAATTATGAGCAGAAATAAATGAGAACTTTTGAAGGTGTTATGTTGAATAATTTGTACAAAAGTAAGTTGTGCAGCCATATTCTACTAACTGCATAACAAAGTCATACTAGTTTGCTTATAATTAAATGTAAGTAAAGAAATATAGCCAGTACTATAACAACATGCATTTTGATAGTAGCCATTTTGATCGTAAATAGAGTTGAGCGAACCTGGACTGTAAAGTTCAGGTCCGTGCCGAACTTTGGGGTGTCCGGGACCCGGACCCGAACCCGGACTTATCAAAAAAAGTCCGGGTTCGGGTCCGGGGTTCTGGTAATTTTATTAAAAGTTCTGAAAATGGCTGTAAAAAAGTCCTGGAAGGCAAAAGGATGGAAAATGGGGGTAAGGGTGGGACAAGTGCCCTACAAAGAAATGGGGACAGGGAAATAACTTTAAATATTTAAAAAAAAATAAAAACATAAAAAAAGCAAAAATGGAGGTGAATGAGGACCAGAAGAACAGTGTTCTTCTCTATGCTGTAGTTTCACACACAGATTGCAGATGTTTGAAGGACAGTGATATCATATCACTGTTCTTCAAACATCTGCAAACTGTGTGTGAAGAGCGAAACCATATGCCTGTTCTTCTCTATGCTGTAGTTTCACACACAGATTCCAGATGTTTGAAGAACAGGTGTATGGTTCCTACCGGTTTTAGGTAAAGTGTTCTAAACAGTTTACAGATGTGTGCAGAACAGATGTTCACTTATTCCCGGTTTCATTTAAAGTGACACACACAGTTTACAGAGGTGTGCAGAACAGATGTTCACTTATTCCCAGTTTCATTTAAAGTGACACACACACAGTTTACAGAGGTGTGCAGAACAGATGTTCACTTATTCCCGGTTTCATTTAAAGTGACACACAGACTTTAAAGATGTTTGCAGAACAGATGTTCACTTATTCCCGGTTTCATTTAAAGTGACACACACATTTTCCAGATGTTTGCAGAACAGTGATATGGGTTCTCCCGGCTTATTTATACTTTTTTGACACAGTTTGAAGATGATTTTAGAACAGTTATGTGGCTTCTACCGTTAATTAATACTTTTCAGACCCAGTTTGAAGATGATCCACATTCACCTCCATTTTTACTTTTTTTTGTTTTTATTTTTTTAAAAATATTTAAATTTATTTCCCTGTCCCCATTTCTTTGTAGGTCACTTGTCCCACCCTTACCCCCATGTCCTTCCTTTTGCAGACCTCTAGGACTTTCCAGGACTATTTTACAGCCATTTTTGTGCCTAAAAGTTCGGGTCCCCATTGATTTCAATGGGGTTCGGGGTCCGGGACAAAGTTCGGGTTCTGTCCGGCCCCGAACCCGGACTTTGTCCCGAAGTTCGGCCGAACCAGCAGAACCCGGACTTCTAGAAGTTCACTCAACTCTAATCGTAAACGCTAGGAATTTTGTTCCTTTGTCTGAACCTAAGTACAGACAATGGTTCTAAATTGGTAATAATGTACATTTTGATGTATTCCTTGTTGTGTAGTGCTGCATTGCTTCTTTATGAATAACAAATCACAATGAATCATAATATGATGAAATATTAAGGCATGTATGTAGATGAACAGTAAATGATGCAGATGCTTGAACTTGATCAATGCTGACAACAGGGTTGATTTACCAAAGGCAAATAGGCTGTTCACTTTGCAACTGAGTTTTCTCTTAGCTTAGTGAATGAGGTGAAGCTCTGCTGACTTTTATCTTCCAGTTATGTGCAAGCAAATTACTGCTTTTGATATTCCTTGTACATGATTGGGTATTATTTGTAAAGCAAATTTTAACCACACCAGCCCAGGACCTACACATCCAGCATCTTCACCTCCAAGATCGTCTGAGACCAGCCACCTGGACAGCTGCTGCAACAAGCAGTTTGCATAACCAAATAATTTCTGCACAAACTGTCAGAATCTGTCTCAGGGAAGCTCATCTGCATGCTTGTTGTTCTCATTGGGGTCTCGTCCTGACTGTAGTTCGTTGTCATAACCAACTTGAGTGGACAAATGCTTACATTCGATGGCATCTGGCACTTTGGAGAGGTGTTCTCTTCACGGATGAATCCCGGTTTTCACTGTACAGGGCAGACAGTGGTGTCGTGTGGGTGAGCGGTTTGCTAATGTCAACTTTGTGGATCGATTGGCCCATGGTGGCGGTGGGGTTATGGTATGGCCAGGCATATGCTATGGACAACTAACACAGGTGAATTTTATTGATGACATTTTGAATGCACAGAGATACCGTCACAAGATTCTGAGGCCCATTGTTGTGCCATTCATCCACAGCCATCACCTCATGTTGCAGCATGATAATGCACGGCCCCTTGTTGCAAGGATCTATACACAATTCCTGGAAGTTGAAAACATCCCAGTTCTTGCATGGCCAGCATACTCACCGGACATGTCACCCATTGAGCATGTTTGGGATACTCTGGATCGGCGTATATGACAGCGTGTTCCGGTTCCTGCCAATATCCAACAACTTTGCACAGCCATTGAGGAGAAATAAACCAACAATCTACGGGCCATAATCAACAACCTGATCAACTGTATGCAAAGGAGATGTGCTGCTACGCAAAGCAAATGGTGGTCACACCAGATACTGACTGGTTTTCAGGACCCCCGGACCCCACAGACCCCCCCAATTATAACTGCACATTTTAGAATGGCCTTTTATTGTGGCCAGCCTAAGGCACACCTGTGCAATAATCATGCTGTCTAATCAGCATCTTGATATGCCACATCTGTGAGGTGTATGGATTATCTTGGCAAAGGAGAAATGCTCACTAACACAGATTTAGACAGATTTGTGAACAATATTTGAGAGAAATAGGCCTATTGTGTGAAGTCGTAGATCTTTAAGTTCAGCTCATGATAAATAGGGGCAAATACAAAAGTGTTGCATTTATAATTTTGCTCAGTGTATATATATATATATATATATATATATATATCATGAAGGTATGTGAGGCGAAGTGGTAGACAGACGATACCTGTCACCTCATATACGTTGATGTGGACTGGATTAAACAGAGTCCGGTCCGGATATTACCAGCCACCATGGCAGAGCTTGTTCCGGTTCCGGAGTTGTGGTCCACTGGAGTCCACCAGCAGGTGGCTTAAATAATCAGGAAGAGATCTCACTAGAGCTCTGACCTGGAACTCAGAGAGGGATCTGATAGAGCTCTGTGTTTGTTTGGACTTTAAAAGTCAAGGTTTATTTCCTTCGCCACCGCCTCCTGTCTAGGTATTCGGTAGGGTTTTACATTTACGCGGACCCCTGGTTCCGTAATTATGTCATGTTGTAGTACGGTGGTCAGTCCGGGTAGGGAGAGGAACTAGCTCATTATGAAATACTTACCTCAGAATGAAATTTCTGCAGGGCGGCTCGGTCCCCACAAAGGGAGCGGACATCTTCCCTGTGGGGATTCTTCTGAGTTCGTGGCTCTGGTGCTGTAAGTGGCCGGAGCCGCTAGATGTCACTCCCGCACATGCGCGAGGGAGCCTGTCTTTCTGGCAGACTTTCTGGAAAAGAGTATTCCCCCTTTGAACTCTTGTATGGTAGATATCCCAGGGGGCTGATAGATGTCACAAAATAGACATGGGAAGGAGAGGACACCCCATCTAGGAGTGTCATTGAGTATATTTCCTTGATGCAGGATCGCATCGCAGCAGTCCTTCCCTGGTGCGAGAACATATGGAGCAAGACCAGGTAGCCCAGAGAAGGGTTTATAATCGTGGTGCCAAAACCCGGACTTTCAACCCCGGAGACAGAGTGCTGGCGCTAGTCCCCACGGTCGAAAGTAAAAAAGTAAATTCCGATCAAAGTGGCAGGGTCCCTTTGAGATTAGGGAAAGAGGAGGAGAAGTGAACTACAAAGTTTACCAGCAAGGGAAAAGGGAACCAGAGCAAATTTACCATGTAAATCTCTTAAAGCTGTAGTAAACCCATGCATTTAACAGGTTAAAAACCAGTCACATTTCCGGCATGTGCCAGAAATGTAACACTCCCATTGGTTGTGCTCTAAACCAAACTGTCAAACCATCCAATGGCTGGTGTCATAGCTGATCACATGTGCAGCATTATAGCAGTTGTAGATTAAACAGAGGCCAAGATGGCAGCTTCCTTGGCTGAAAATGATAGGAGGGTTTACTACCACTTTAAAACTGTGGAAAAACAGCTCAAAGGCACTATCAGGTTCTGTAACAGTTTCAGGAAGCTGAATAACGTGTCTAAGTTTGATGCATACCCAATGCCGCAGGTTGACGATGGAGGAACTTGACTGGCCTGCACAGTCAAGCAGAGTCCTGACCTCAACCCAATAGAGCACCTTTGGGATGAATTAGAGCAGAGACCATGAGCCAGGCTTTCTTGCCAGTATGTGACGCATGGTCTGAGCACTGACAGGCTAACCCCCACACCCCTCTGCAGCAATGCTGGCAGCAATCATACGTCTATTGCCCAAAGACAACTTCTGGATACGACGCTGAGCATGTGCAATCAACTTCTTTGGTCGACCATGGCAAGGCCTGTTCTGAGTGGAACCTGTCCTGTTAAATTGTTGTATGGTCTTGGCCACCATGCTGAAACTCAGTTTCAGGGTCTTGGCAATCTTCTTATAGCCTAAGCCATCTTTCTGTTGAGCAGCAATTTTTTTTCAGATCCTCAGAGAATTTTTTGCCATGAGGTGCCATATTGAACTTCCAGTGACCAGTATGAGAGAGTGAGAGTGATAACACCAAATTTAACACACCTGCTCCCCATTCACACCTGAGACCTTGTAGCACTAATGAATCACATGACACCGAGGAGGGAAAATGGCTAATTGGGCCCAATTTGGACATTTTCACTTAGGGGTGTACTCACTTTTGTTGCCAGTAGTTTAGACATTAATGACTGTGTGTTGAGTTATTTTGAGGGTAGAATTTAACAAAATCAACCAGCGCTTCTGGAAAATATTTAACGTAGCAGCTGAACACTTATATGTAAATTCAAACAAATCCTACAAAAGGCATAAAGATAGTACGATGAGTGCAGCGCTAAGGATCAAAAAAGTCTTAGTATGAGACACCCTGTGTCAATGTGTCCATGCAAAAAGCAGAGATATCCAGTGTTCCAGTGTGAATCACCTTCACCAAATATGCTAGCAGCTCACCTCCAAAAGTTGGCTCTTATTACAGGAGCCGACACCAGCAGAAACTCTCCATTCCAGGGTGTCCAAAAGACAATAAGGCGATCACCATCAGTCTAATCTCTTTATCAGGTGCAGACCACTCTCAATCTTGGGTTCACAATCCCCTCATGTACTCCATAAGCACCATATATAAAAATAAAAAGAAATCTAGTGCTCTCCGTATAAAAATGAACAATTTATTAAAAGTAACAAAACATACTCACAAGTGAAGCACTGTGACCCAGTGCATAGTTCACCGCATTACAATAAAAAACGATCTTTCGTAAGGACACGAACGTTGAAACGTTCAGAAGACAGCAATGATCGCGGGTACAGCCACCTCCTACTTCCGGATGCGTTGCGTTCCACCTCCCGGAACTTCGTCAGCGGATGCGGAAGTGGCAACTAGAACCCGCTTATATAATAGCTATCTGGTCACATGATAATTGGTCCTATCTGGTCACATGATAATTGGTGATTTGAGGGGGCAGCAAATTTACATCCTGTTATACATGCTGTACACTCACTACTTTACATTGTAGCAAAGTGTAATTTCTTCAGTGTTGTCACATGAAAAGATATAATAAAATATTTACAAAAATGTAAGGGGTGTACTCACTTTTGTGAGATATTGTATATATATATATATATATATATATATATATATATATATATATATATATACAGTTGTGCTGATAAGTTTACATACTCTGGCAGAATTTATGATTTCTTGGCCATTTTTCAGAGAATAGGAATGATAACACAAAATCTTTTCTTTCATTCATGGTTAGTATTTGGCTGAAGCCATTTATTATCAATCAACTGTGTTTCCTCTTTTTAAATCATAATGACATCAGAAATTACCCAAATGACCCTGATCAAAAGCTTACATACCCGGGGGGCGTGGCGACTGGGGAACCTAATGGCCGCATGTTAGCAGAGCTCCGCTGACTCCAGGGCTCTACAGCAACATCCACGACATCCAGCACACACCATTGCATCCACAGGGTCCCCTACACATTCCACCACACACCAGGCATGTCGAGCCGGCGTAGAGACGAGTCGCAGCTCCAGAAATTATCCAGTTTCTTTGCCTCGATTAACAGAGGGCTATAACAAGATGGCGGCCAGAGCTATTCATAACAACTACATTCTTATTCCGAAGCACAGACACAAATGAGGCCGATCACACAGAATGTGGAGGAGAGCCTGACACTCCTGAAACACGGAGCCCTGCCAAATCACACCCTAGGTATTCATCTCAGTCAGATGACTACACAGAACCCTGTATGGAGGTAGGTGATCCCTCTGCACAGCAGAGCAGCCCAACACCAGACCCAATTGCAACATTCCCAACAACAGGACAGCCTATGTCAGATGTGGTAATGAAAGATATGCTGCTATCTCTCTGTTCCTCACTACAAGCTGACATGTTCACCTGCTTTAAAAAATATGCATCTGATGTCCAAGATTTAGGGGAAAGAGTGAACTATTTAGAAGATACAATGGGTGTGTGTACGGAATTATATAACAATATGGTAAATGTGCACAATGCACAATCTGAGGAAATTTATTGGCTGAAATCCAAAGTGGCTGATTTGGAGGACCGCTCGAGACGTCAAAACTTAAAAATCAGGGGGTTCCCCGAAGCAATACAGCCTGCCCAGCTTCCGCATTACGTGCGTGACATATTCACATGCTGCAGCCCCATCTCTAACACAAACAGATCTCACTATGGACCGCATGCATAGAATTTCAAAGCCATCTTTCCTGCCTCAGGAGACGATGCACTACTACCAGGAGAAGGAAACAAATTCTCTCCGTTTTCCGCAAGAAAGATCACCTTACAGAGAGAGCAGCAAACATACAAGTCCTACCCGGTTTTTCTGCTCACACACTCCAATGGCATAAAAACCTAATATCGATTACAAAGGTCCTGAGAATTCACGAAATCAGGTACCAATGGAAGTACCCGGCCACATTAAAAATTACACGAGGTGGCACCATCTCCACTGTCAACACACTGCAGGAAGGTCTCCACCTACTCAAGGATTGGAACATTGTACCAGTTGAACCTCCTGCCCACAAACGCCCCGCTTCTGTCCCAAAACTTCATGGGAGTGGTCCAGGGTCCCTGGGAGAAGCAACACAAAGAAGCAGTTACAGCTGGGGAAAAATACTTAAGAAGACTCTCTAGCATCAAGCTGTTCTCCCTGGAGTCACAAGTTAATTCCTCTAACTACACCCAAGTTCTTTACACCCTAATGAATGATGCAGCCAGGCTGCACTCAATCCTTTTGGATTCTTTTTGAACTTATTTTTGAGTTTCTCTATACCATCTCAACCACATGGTCCGGTAACAGTCTACATCTATTTGAGTCACACATAAAGGCATGCAATAAGCTTTTTCTCCCTACCATCATAAGCCTCATCACATCATCAAGGTATTGTCACCAGATGTTCAAACCTTCCTTCCAAAACAAACTAATGTACTTGGTATTCACGCAATCCTATAAGACAATAACTGAAATCACCTCCAATTAAGAAGATCAGGGTTCACTACGGATCTCACCAATTTCAAAAAATGTTGTCATCCAAATGTCCCTTAAGCTAATGTCAATCATTGTCCGAGGACTGAACCACCCGGCTAAGCGGTTCTCACTGTGGAAAGAAGCCACTAAGGCTGACATTGTAATAGTCCAGGAAACACACTTCAAGATAGCAGAAACCCCACAGATCCAGCACAGAGACTTCCCAATCATAATATCAGCGAACTACAAAGCAAAGAAAAGACATGTCCTCATAGCCATAAAGAACTCAGTCACTTTTAAACTGCATTCCCAAATCCTGGATGAGGGGGGAAGAAATGTTGTACTGGTTTGCACAATCAACAATAAGAACGATACTATTGTGGGGGTGTACGCACCTAATTCTCAACAAAACGTTTTTCAATAAGCTGTTTAAATGTATTGACAAATGCAGACAAGGGGGGGGAGATATGAACTCTATCTCAGATCCATAGTTGGACTCTACTTCTAATAAGAGACAACGTGTCCCCCTACTCTCAGATCTACTGCACAGAGAAAACATGTATGATACTTGGTGATGCCTACACACCTCAGAGTGCAAATTCACATGTCATTCTCCAAGGTTTAATACATATTCACGCACTGACTACTTCTTTGTAGATAAGTGGTTACTGCAACGAATAACATCTTCCGAAAAGGCGGACATTACGTGTTCTGACCACGCCACCATATGCATCTCGATTTTGGGAGAGAGCACCTGTCGCCCCTCTCCAATTTGGAGATGCAACAACAAACTCATCAAGGATAGTGTGACCAATGAATTGATCGCCCAACGTCTCAAAGACTATTTCTCTGTAAACGACACTCCAGAATTGGACATATTTATCATATGGAATGCCCATAGGGCATATATAAGAGGCATTCTGATACAGCAGGGGGCACAGGCCAAACGCAAGAAAACCGATAAACTGGACAAGACCATGACTAAACTCAGAGAATTAGAACAACTAAACAAGACCAACTCTACCCCAAGCATTGCCTCTGACCTTCCAAAAGTCTGGTTAGAAATATGATTCATACTACAAGACAACTACAAGTTTATGTTAAGAGAACTTAAATTAAAATTCTATTCCTCACATAACAAAGCAGGAAAATTTATAGCAGCATGACTAAAAGCCTGCAGAATTAAAAACCAAACTTCCCTACCTATTACATCCCACCACCAAACAGAAAATGACTAATCCAAAACACATTGCAAATTAATTTGCAGACTACTACAGCTCATTATACAACTTGAAAGATGATGCCGCAGTCCCTCAACCCTCATCAGAGGCCATATTAACTAGACAAAATTAAACTTCCCTCTCTCACCAGCTCAGACCTAGAGGACCTGAACAAACCCTTCTCCACTAGAGAAAAACAAAAAATAATAGAGTCCATGCCCTGCGGGAAATCCCCCGACCCAGATGGATTCACAAATTAATATTTCCAAACCTTCAAGGATCAAATAACCCCATATCTAGTTAAACTATTTGATGTGACTTTCCCAGTGGAGATGCTGAAAGCATACGTTACTACACTTCCCAAGCCCGAAATACCACTGGGGTTACATGTCAAGTGTACTGCTCAAATTCGGCTTCCAGGGCCCGATCCTATCAGCCATCAACGCATTTAATGATAGAACCATTGGCAGAGAGCATCTGTTTCAACCCTCAGATATCGGGTTTTCTCTTTAAAGAAAGACCCCACACTATCAATTTATTAGATGACAACATCATTTTAATGTTAACTAACCCCACAAATTAAGGAAAGAAAGAAAGGAGTGGGTGTGGCGCTGCTCTTAATGTGCTAATGGTATGCTGTTCTTTGGTTACTAAATGTATGTATGTATATAAAAACATCAATAAATCCAATAATAAAGTGATCTCGTGTGAATCTTGTGCACAAAAAACCTCTGGAAAAAAAAGACTAATTCTTTAACCACTTCAGATCCGCGCTATTGCCGAAGTACGGCTCCAGCGCGGATCTGAAATGCCGGCACAACGTCCATGGACGTCGTCCCCTGTGCATGCTCCTCGCGCGCCCCCTGGCGGCAGCGTGCCCGTGGCTCGGGCAGACTCGATGTCCGCCCGAGACCCGCCGATCTCTTTTAGGAGCCTCAGAACGGGGAACCGCCGATGTAAACACGGCGGTTCCCCGTTCTGTGACAGGGGACATAACAGATCTACTGATCCCTGTCACTGGGATCAGTTAGATCTGTTATGTCCCAGCCAGCCCTACCCCCCCACAGTTAGAACACACCCAGGGAACATATTTAACCCCTGCAGGTTAACCCTTTCAATGCCAATGACATTTACACAGTAATCAGTGGATATTTAAATTTCTGATCGCTGTATAAATGTCATTGGTCCCAAAAATGTGTAAAAAATGTCCGTCATTTCTGCGGCAATATCGCAGTCCCGATAAAAATCGCAGATCACCGCCATTACTAGTAAAAAAAAAATAATAAAAACGCCATAAATCAATTCCCAGTTTGTAGACGCAATAACTTTTGCGCAAACCAATCAATATACGCCGATTGCGATTTTTTTTTTTTTTACCAAAAATATGTAGAAGAATATATATCGGCCAAAACTGATGAATATTTTTTTTTAATGGATTTGTACTTTAGCAAAAAGTAAAAAATATTGTTCTTTTTGCAAAATTGTCGCTCATTTTTTGTTTATAGCGGCGATCAGAAATGACGCAGAGGTGATCAAATACCACCAAAAGAAAGCTCTATTTGTGGGAAAAAAAGGACGCAAATTTTATTTGGGTGCAACGTCGCACGACCGCGCAATTGTCATTCAAAATGCGACAGCGCTGAAAGCCAAAAATTGGTCTGGGCAGGAGGGGGGTTTAAGTGCCCAGTAAGGAAGAGGTTAATTACTTATAGAAAAATATATATGTGTATCATATATGTGATCTCAAACTCTATTCTTAACCAATAATAAAGTGACCTCGTGCAAGCACTGTGCAAAAAAATGCTACAATTTCTTACAAAAAAAAAATGTGAAAAAAATCTATATGCTTAAAGTTCATATAAAAAATTAATTGTGATGGAAATTGACTGGTGTCTAAAATATTCCACTGATAATTACAACTATAATAATCCGTGATTCTGAAAAAATAATAAATAAAACGCAGTCCATAAACAAGCTTTATAAATCTGCAGTTCATTCATGAAATGTCAGTCCAAATGATAAAAAACATTGTCCTCTTCTTTTGGTAATTGTTGTTAATGCTTACAAAAACATTAAATACATCAAACAGGTACTGGTGTTGCAATTCGTGCTCCCCTAAGGTAAATGCACTTACCAGAGTGCAGTCCCCTGTAGGGGATGTTGCGCCTTTACAGCAACCCTGCTGTGCTGGTGTCTTTTTGGAGGCCTTCCTTGTCTCAGGAGATATTCCCCACCTGGGGGTGTTGTTACGCCTCCTGTGTGCCTCCGCTCTGCCAAGATGGTAACCCTTTCCTGGGAACACCTCCCGCCCCTTCATTCCAAGATGTTAGCATGCAAAAAACAAATGGAGTCCGTAGTGCACTAACGTTTTAAAACGTATTTTATTCCTTAATACAGTGCACTTGCATGGTGTCCAAATGTACAAATAACATTGTCTGAAGTTGCATGATGAAACTATTAAGGCGGAGCATCTAAGTGTCATTGCACTTCCTATGGCCCGTGAAACGCAATAGCAACCACATTTTTTTGTTTGTTTTTTCTTTGCAACTTTGGACAATGTTATTTGCAATGTTATTAACAGTAAAAATGATATATTCCTTTAAATAATGTGCCTGGAGGGTCCCCTTAGTCTGCCTGTAAAAGGGCGCACCTCTGTGATGTTTAAAACATAGCCAGAGCAAAAGGACATTTGTGAAGGAAAAATAGTAATTTATCTATTACCGTGGGCCCATTCCTACTCCCAACACTACTGAAAAAATTAATCTGGCAAGGTAAGAGAGCAAGATGCTCACATGATCATTTAATTAAAAATAAACCAATAGGGGGTATGGGAATGGTAGATATATCAGACTACCACACAGTCCACCTAGAGCAACTAAAACACTGGTTCACTTCCGACACCAACCTGTGTTCCCTACTGTATGCGGACTCCTGGAAACCAACAGACATATCCATGTTACCAATTACAACCAAGGCATCTATGATAGCTTGGAGAACGCTACTGAAATCAACAGTAATATCACCACGACACGCTAGAGTCAAGATACCACCCTCCACGTTAGAATATCTCATCCCAAACACCCAGCTACTCAGCTGGAGTAAATATGGCATCCATTGGATAGAGGACCTTATCTCAAACGATAAGCCCAAACTTCCCAACACTATCTTAGAAGAATATAAACTCCCCCAACATACCTTCTTTTCATTATGCTGCATTTATCACCACCTCTCCACCTCCTATATACCTGCATTATGCCCACACCCCAAAATTTGTCAATACTTTACAGATCACACACAAGTGACAAAAGGAACCTCCATTATTTATAACCTCCTGCAGGATAAAAAGTTCTTCACTAAAACCAAACAAATGACCCAATGGGAAGCCGACCTGGGGACTACCTTCACCGACTCCCAATGGGCCCAAGCCATCCGCTACTCTCAAATAATAACTCACTGCGTTAACCACTGGGAATTAACATTAAAGGCGGCACTCAGGTGGTACTTAACTCCATCTAAATTATCCACTATGTTTAATTCTTGCTCACCCCTAAGCTGACGTGGCTTTGGTGCTCAGGGCAACATTATGCATATCATGTGGACATGTCACAGCATACACAGCTCTGGAGGAAAATCTTCCAGATAATATCTGAAGTCACGGGCGTACTAACCCCAATAAACCCCTCATTAGCTTTGCTCAATTTAGGAATTGAGAAGTTCCCATCCCAATGCAGGGGAATAGTAGCCAATATTCTACTATCTGCCAAACTAACAATCACAAGACACTGGAAACAAACACTAGCCCCTAATCCAACAGAGGCTGTGTATGCTACACATACTCATTACCACCTAGAAAAAGCTATAGCTTTACAAAAAAGATCCTCAGTAGCCTTTGATTGCATATGGAAACCATGGACAGACTGGTACCATTCCACAATCCCATATCAATCTATAGGATAACGAAAAATTGAACCCTTACAAGTTCTACCTTACAATACGGCCTCCTAACCACACTAGGTAAGGAAACACTTGTTGAAGTTTTGTGATATTACTCGGTGACATGACCAGAGCTGGAAAAGTGTAAACAATGCATATATGCCTACTATGACTGCTTACATTGTGGCCCAATACAATAACCCAAACAGTTGCTTATGTACTACATTGTTATATTATTGTACTTATTGCACTCAATGTTACACAAGAAGTGGCTTTGACCGCACAATTAACGGATTTTAATACCGTTACTTAATAAGTTGTTTATGTACTACTTTACTATATTATTGTATTTAATGCTCTGTAACAAGCGGCTGCGACCACATAATGGTTGTATTACCCTTTCTTTTGAAAACAATAAAAAAACTTAGTACTGTGTATTGCCCCCTTTAACATCAATGACAGCTGAAGTCCTTTGTGGTATTTTTGGATGAGGCTCTTTATCTTCTCTGATGGAAAAGCTGCCCATTCCTCTTGGAAAAAAGCATCCACTTCCTGGAAATTGTTGGGCTGTCTTGCATGAACTGCATGTTTGAGATTTCACCAGAGTGGCTCAATGATATTGAGGTCAGAAGACTGAGATGGCCACTCCAGAACCATCACTTTATTCTGCTGTAGCCAATGACAGGTCAACTTGGCCTTGTGTTTTGGATCATTGTCATGTTGGAATGTCCAAGTACATCCCATGCTCAGCTTCCTGGCTGATGAATGCAAATGTTCCTCCAGTATTTTTTGATAACATACTGCATTCATCTTGCCATCAATTTTGACCAAATTTCCTGTGCCTTGTAGCTCACACATCCCCAAAACATCAGCAATCCACCTCCATGTTTCACAGTAGGAATGGTGTACCTTTTAACATTGACCTTGTTGACTCCTCTCCAAATGTAGCATTATGGTTTTGGCCAAAAAGCTCAATTTTGGTCTCATCACTCCAAATGACTTTGTGCCAGAAGGATTGAGGCTTATCTCTGTGCTGTTTGGCGTATTGTAAGTGGGATACTTTGTGGCATTTGCTTAGTAAGGGCTTTCTTCTGGCGACTCGACCATGCAGCCCATCTTTCTTCAAGTGCCTCCTTATTGTGCATCTTGAAACAACCACACCACTTGGTTTCAGAGAGTCCTGTATTTCACCTGAAGTTATTTGCGGATTTTTCTTTGCATCCCGAACAATTTTCCTGGCAGTTGTGGCTGAAATTTTAGTTGGTCTACCTGACTGTGATTTGGTTTCAACAGAATCCCTCATTTTCCACTTCTTGATTAGAGTTTGAACACTGCTGATTGGCATTCTCAATTCCTTGGATATCTTTTTATATCCCTTTCCATTTTATACAGTTCAACTACCTTTTCCCGCAGATCCTTTGACAATTATTTTGCCTTCCCCATGACTTATAATCCAGAAATGTCAGAGCAGTACTGGATGAAAGATGCAAGGGTCTGTCAGGAGTCCAGAAATTCATTGACCTTTTATACACACACACTAATTACAAACAAACAGATCACATGTGAGGATGGTTACCTTTAATAGCCATTCAAACCCCTTTGTGTCAACTTGTGTGCATGTTATCAGGCCAAAATCACCAGGTTATGTAAACTTTTGTTCAGGGTCATTTGGGTAGTTTCTGTTGTCATTATAATTTAAAAAGAGTAAACACAGTTGATTGATAATAAAGGCTTCAGCCAAACACTAACCATGAGTGAAAGAAATGTTTTTGTGTTATCATTCATATTCTCTAAAAAATGGCCAAGAAATCATAAATCCTGCCAGGGTATGCAAACTTACAGTGGGTAGGAAAGTATTCAGCCCCCTTAAATTTTTCACTCTGTTATATTGCAGCCATTTGCTAAAATCATTTAAGTTAATTTTTTCCCTCATTAATGTACACACAGCACTCCATATTGACAGAAAAACACAGAATTGTTGACATTTTTGCAGATTTATTAAAAAAGAACTGAAATATCACATGGTCCTAAGTATTCAGACCCTTTGCTCAGTATTTAGTAGAAGCACCCTTTTGATC